>JAWPHD010014244.1:0-62540 GCA_037043455.1 Cyrtodaria siliqua | reverse complement strand
GAACCAATCATATTTATACTTATCAATAAACGCCCTGTTAACATTGCCAAGCATAGTTCGTTTTACTAAAACAGTATCCATATTAGTTATAACATTACAATCAATATTAGAGAAATTAGTCTTAACTCGATATGGCCAATTTTTACATCTAGAACTGTTTAAATTATAACAATAAGTAAAAACTTGTTTATTAAATCGTGTTATCGGCATGTAATTCAGTCGAATCCAATAAGTGGACACAGTGGTTAATTGTCTAGCAAAGACTGGCTTCCATGCCATATCACCAGCCAAAGCAGCTGACGGTGCATTACGTGTCGTGCCAAGAAATGCTCGCATTGCTCTATGCTGTAGGGCATCTATGCATGAAAAGGATCTAGTACCCCAAATGGCTGCACCGTAAGCTACAATGGACCATACCATTGAATCAAACAACTTTGTATAAACATTATATGGCATACCTCCTAGTGTCTTATATTTAGCAATTAATAAGCCTAGTGCTCTACTGGCTGACTTAGAAACAAATGAAGCTGTGACGTTAAAGTCTAGAAATTCGTCTAGAATCAGACCAAGATAAATATATTTGTCCTTAACATGGATATCACATTCACCACATTTAAAATTAAAAACTGTCTTTTGAACACTTCTAGGTCTGAAGTGAATAACGTTTGTTTTTAATTGATTTATTGACATAAAATGTGTGTTACACCACTCGGATAACAAGTTAAGCATCAGCTGTAAATCAGTTTCAGTTTCAGCCAGAAGAACAATATCGTCAGCGTATAACATAATACAAGCTTTTTGTCCATTACCAATATCTATACCAATATCTAAGGCCTTCAATTTACAAGCAAAATCATTTACAAAACAATTGAACAGTAAGGGAGATAAACAACAACCTTGTCGTAGACCTGTTTTTACATCAAACCAATCGGTTTTCAAACCATTTATACGGACACATGACGAAACAGTTGTGTATAAAGATTTAACAGCTTTCAACATTTTACCATTTACTCCTATATTACATAGTTTATTCCACAATAAATTTCTATTAATAGTATCATAAGCCTTTTTAAAATCGATAAACGCCGTGAATGTGGAAGCTTTCATTTTTATTCGAGTTTCAATAATGTTAGTTAATGAAGACAAGTGATCTATAGTGCTTCTCTTTTTTCTAAATCCATTTTGTTCGTCCTCTAAGTTATCATTTGATCAACACATTATTAGGGGGTCTGGGGTCATGGTTCCACGCACATATAATTTAATCATTTCTAGTAAATTAATTCAGTTTTAAAAATAAGACTTCTGTACACGTTTTAATAAAACATAAATACAGCATTTACTGTCGCATGTCGCATTAAACGTCGCAGCTAGTGCATACATTAAAGATGAATGGCCACCCTTCTTGTAGTATTATCAATTAACACATTTAACTCTTAAACATCATATGAACATTTCTTGATAGTCTCGGAGAGAAACATATATTTAAAACCGCTTCTAAGTTGTATGTAAAAACAAGTAATGTTAACATGACGTAGATACTACATTTACCACTGCGTGACTGCACGGAGAAATGAGGTAAATCTGATTGTATAGCTGCACAACTATTGCCAGATAATTGATAAATACATTTACCTGTGGATTAATTTACCTGTTCAAAGTTTTCTACGTCATCAAATAAAATCTTATTCACGCTTTTCACAGCTATTGCAATGTGTGAATTGTAAATATATATTGTTGTGTATTGATTTCGATTTAATAAAAAATAAACATGTTCATGAAACAAAACATGGCCGGAGAACTTTAAGGAAAATAATATTATGACACATTTTATTTTGATATGTGCATATATTCATCGTTGCGTGGTTAAAGCAATCATATTTTCTGATCAGATTAGTATTAATGCAATTTGCCCCGAGCTGCAGTCCAAGCTTTAAGGACCACGTTAACGTACATTCCTTTTATGAAACATAGGTCAACATGTGGTTTTAAAATAACGATGTTTTACTCCATTATTGTCAAGTTACACATTTAACTTGAATCGATATGCGTCATAACTGTATGATATAATCTAAAAGTATATCACATTTAAAGTACTTTTAATTTGTACATTTTAAGTTTAAATTGTACAATTTAAGTTTAAATTGTACAATTTAACATTTGTTGTTGTTTTTTTTTAAAAGGAAAAATGTGTTTATGAACATAAAGGATTGTAAGTGTACGTGTGGGAAACATCAAATACACATGAATCCCAGTTGTATAGACGCTTAAAACAGTCGAGTGTTAGTCATGAACAGATGCAATGTCTATTTTCGATTTAAACTAATTAGGAATACGTGGGTAAACACCTTTTTTGTTCGATGTTTTTCTTTACAATGCAATATATTTAAAATTATTATGATAATCATTATTATTGCTTGAGTAATACATTCCATCCGATATGTATGAAGATTTACGTCTTTCAAAATGTTATGCCCGAGAAATATTTGACAGTATATTACAAGGCCTGGCCCCTGGGTATGTTATGACTATAACAAATACTATAAAGAACCGGGACTTTTGTAATCTACTCAAACCAGTAAACCCATTCTTCAACTATCTAAAGAATTTCCGTTACATATGCATGCAGTCGTTCGTATTTACACTCAAGACCTGTATTATAAAGAAGAAAATTTATCTGATCGGCGATCGCCTTCACAAACAATAAATACTGAAAGGAAAAAGAAACGCGACACTGGAATTTCCACTATATATTGTATACACTGCACACTTAATTCCATATATATTCCAAGGAAATCCCAAGATGTTTTTTAAAAGGAAAAGTTGCAGTTAGTTTGAGAAAGGACAAAACTGTGATGTTGTAGACATTTTAATCACAGTACACTTTGTAACAAGAGATTCATAATTGTTGAAGTTCCTCATTGAAAAATTGAGCCATTTAACGTAAATTTTAGTGTTTGCAAAATTTTGCATCCTATAAGTTTCCTCACATGCTTGAGCCAAACGCGTGCTCTGTCAATAATGAAACTTTGAAGGATTACTATTTGCTGTGTTATGTGTTGTTTTAGTCTTTTTTCTGAAAGTAAAGGTCTTACGTAGCCATGTACCATTCGAATAACAGCAGCATATAAAACATACAATATATAGCGTAAATTCCGAGTTGCGTTTCTTTTTCCTTTCAGTATATATTCGTTGCCTAATATAATACGACAAGTTCTTCTTTGTACTTATAAGACTACTAATGGTTCCTTTCGTCGTATTCCCCCATATACTATTGCAAACATCTACGTGTGGCTTGATATAAGCCTTATAGTAAATATTCTATAATTAAGTGAATAGTTTTTTAGTTTATTCTTATAGTATTTACTATGTGATGTAACAAAATTCGTTTTCTTTTAATGTACGGTATTACATTTGATAGAAATGGATGCATAACCCGACACGCCTATAAGTAAATAGCAATCAAGATTAGGTAATGTAGCAGATCTCTTTCTTCCACTATTTTTTTTTTTAAATTACCAACGAAAAGGCAAACATATTTTTTTATAAATATTAATGGATGACCTGGACATCTTAAAAACATATTGTGGTTTGATACATTCGCAATAAGGTTTGTTATTAAAGAAATAGTTGTTTGATATCGCAGTCGTATTGTGGTAACGCTTCGGTTATTGCTATGTGGCATACATGTTAGAATTCGTCTTGCTGCAACATCTCGATCACAACACAGGAGAATACTGGTTTGATACAGCATCTGCCTCGGTCACAACACAGGAGCAGAACGGTTTGATATGGCATCCGTTTTCCTGTAAAGCCTCGGTCACAACACAGGAGCAAACCGGTTTGATATAGCATCCGTATTGATGTAACGCCCCGGTCACAACACAGGAGCATACCGTTTGATATAGCATCCGTATTGATGTAACGCCTCGGTCACAACACAGGAGAATACTGCTTGATATAGCTTCCGTATTGATGTAACGCCCCGGTCACAACACAGGAGTATACCGTTTGATATATCATCAGTATAGATGTAACGCCCCGGTCACAACACAGGAGCATACCGTTTGATATAGCATCCGTATTGATGTAACGCCCCGGTCACAACACAGGAGCATGTCATCAGTATTGATGTAACGTCCCGGTCACAACACAGGAGTATATCGTTTGATATATCATCAGTATTGATGTAACGCCTCTGTCACAACACAGGAACATACCGTTTGATATACCATCCATATTGGTGTAACGCATCGGTCACAACACAGGAGCATACCGGTTTGATATATCATCAGTACTGGTGTAACGCCTCGGTCATAAGTTTTAAATATCATCCGCATTGGTTTGATATAGCTTCCCTATTGATGGAACGCCTCACGTGAGTGTAATTATAGTCTACGTGTAGGAACTATGTTGCCCTGTCTTTGTTTGAACTGATGAGAGAATGATGATGTAAATAAATGCAACAGTACGGAATATCTATTCGACACTCTAAACTGAAATAAGTGTGTTATTGTGTCTATTTTGGCATATGAATGACAGGAAACATCTATTCCAAAACATGCGGTGTCAAAATAGATAAACAATTCGCTTACTCCAGACGACAAATAGTGGGCTTTCGTCCAATGAGATGTCATTTAAACATTAGCTATGCTATATATTCAATAGCGTATCAGTTGGCAAAACCATTTGAGGGAAAACAGATAATAGACGATAATAATTAGTGAACGTAATCCATCTTGCAAATGCAGGTAAAAATGTATCTTACTTAATATATTTGGTGAAGTTCCAATTGTCGTTGTTTTCTAGATAGGAAAACCCATACACATACACATTCTATTAATCGGTTTTCTGGGAAGGGTTTAAACTAATGTTGGTAGAACTTGTCACCCGTATAAGGCATACGTAAAAGCAGGTATAAAAGTAGAACTGTTACAGGTAATGTAGGATTTAAGAACCACAGTCAGCCAAAAACATGCACAGAAACAAACAATTACAAATATGAATAGCAGGCAAGGTTAGAAATCATAAACACAAACGGGTTGAAAACAAGGCTACTTCATTGGAACGGTCAGTGGCAAATTGGCCGCTGTGGGGTTAAACCAGGTTCTAGGCTGCACCAAACCTCACTCTTACCCTATCGTCATCCCAATAAACGGGACAGTGTAAATAAAGATATCCCCGCAGCTTATATTCTCTAACAAACAAGGCAGCATTAATAGGTTCTATCTTGTCAATGAATATCAGAAAACAGATATCGGCAACAAAACAGATATCGGCAATACGGTATGTAACAGCGTGTAAAGGTAAAAATTCCGCTAAAGGTAACAACCGCTGCTAAAGGTAACAATGTCAACGCTAAATGTAACAACCTCCGCTAAAGGTACCAATTACCTCTTCCGCTAAAGGTATCAAGGCTAACGCTAAAGGTAACAACTTTTTTCAACATCTACAGTCTCAATGAAAATTGAGTTAACGGGTTATTTTTAGTTATTGTGGCACCTGTGGCGTAAGCGTTGTTACCTTAAGTGTTACCTTAAGCGGAGTTTGTTACCTTTAGCCTTGAAATTGTTACCTTTAACGGCGGTTGTTACCTTTAGCAGAATTGTTACCTTTAGCGTTGTTACACGGTACATTGAAGAGACAATCGGTTATCTTGAAGTATTTATCAAGGCTTAAATGTGCTCATTGAATTAGTATTATCATTTTCAACTGATTGAATACAATTTAATATATACGAAGAAATACATTTTGAAGATTAGGTCTATTATATATTAATGGTGCAAACATGCAAATTTAGTAGAAAACTAAAGGGGCTGCACGTGTTTAATTTAATAAAAACTGTCATTTGCGCGTGTTTCTTGGAGAAGAAAGCATTTGGAAGACATAACACCCTTACTACATATACTCTATAATCAGTAGAGTCAATTATGCCCACCAAATAACTACGTGGGCGGAGTCGATTCATTTAAATGACAAATTAAACGAAGACAATTAAAAAGCCAGTGTGTCATGTTGTTATGACATCTGGCAAGCGTACTCCATCTTAATGGCAACCATATAATGTCAATAACGCAAATGATCGATGCTCAATAACTATCATGAATTATTCATGAATACCATGAAACCCGGTGTGCACTCAACGACAAATGAAATTTGAAAGTTTTTGATTGTTTTAAGTTCGGTTTTATTATCATGCTGTTTCGAAATCTGTATCAAACTACAATTTATTATCAATCATATATCACATAACATGGCATCTAGGAGGGCAATACAGCCATGAATGCGTAATACACTAGTGCATAACCTATGCAAATGAGGACCGAGTCAGTGAGTTTACACAATAAAACATTTTTATTTGCACGGAATAGCATACGATACGTTCAAACCTTCCTATTTATCATATGTGGAATCATTTTATAAAATGCATGTAAGTTACCCAAGGTGTCGTATTTTTTGTAGAGCGAACTTACTGCATCCTTCATGTAGCATATTGGACACGATCTAAACAACCATGATGTCGTCGAGTATAGTGACAACATAAGCGCCATATTAACGCTTTCCTACTAACGGCAATTTGGACAATTAAACTATGTGGACTTGCCAAGAAGATTGTGAAACACTTATTTTTCCATATAAGAAACTATTTTCGTCAGGTATGGAACTACTGTATACGATAAACAAATTGTTGGTATCTCAATAAATAAGAACCGAGGACCTCTTGAAAGAGATTGTATGTTTACTCTATCACTCAGGAGGATGTCATTGAACCTCTCGTTATCTGTGTGATATATTGTTTTTATTCAACTATGGCTAATAATACCTATCCTAAAGAACTTCAACTCAACAAAGATTATATTTCCATTGACCATGAACACTTACATACACTCTTTGTTAAACTTGTTATAAAGTTTATCAAAAGAGTTTATAACCCTATCATTCTGCAACGCAGTGAATGTTTAACGGTTGACCTAATTACAGTTCGCCACTATGCTTTCCTCTTTGATTATGCGATGACCCGAAACATTGTGAACCTATCATGTCTACCTAAATCCTGGGATGGTGCCGTTAAATGTTTGTCTTTAATCATGTCTTGTCGTGCCATTAACGGTTTACTCTCTTGGTGCTCTGCTTCTATTAAGTCACTGATAACTTGTTTAGGGCTTTTTATGCTTTTTTTAATTCATATATACATGATCATCTCCAAGTTATGCTCATTTGTCCTATTAATTGCACTGCCCTGTTCAATCGGTATGGCAATAGGTTAAGAGTGAATATTGGTGCACCCTAGTACCTGAGTCAACCCCACCCAACCCCCATGATACCTTTTTTCACGGACAGGTCCAAGGCGGCACACCTGATGTCAGCCCTTTTGTGTTTGTGGTGTCGCATTCTTTGTTTCTATTTTTCCTTATGACCGTTGTTTGTTTTGTATACGTGTTTCTGTTTGACTGCGATCTATAAATGTTACAATTTCTGTTCTACTTTTTGATACTCGCGTTCACGTCTTACGGGTGTTGTGTGATAGATAGAATATAACGTCGACATTTAATAAACTCGTTGAATAACAGTAAGTATAAAAGTCGAACAGGAAATGCAGCTTTCACAGAAAACAGTAAACCTAAAAACACGCAAAACGACAAACATGAATGGCAATGTTAAGAATGAATAATGTCATATTTGATGTCACAAACACAAACATGGTGGACAATAGGGCTACCGCCTTGGAACGGTCAGTGGCAAAAAAAAAAGGCCGCTGGGGGTTTAAACCAGGTTCTAGGGAACCGCCTTATATCCACCTCGTGTATTAAATACCAGAATACACAGTCACTCATGTAAGATCCTCTATATCGTACATTTACACTGACTTACCTTATGCTTCATTAATGCGTTTTTTAAGTTATGTCTTATACGATTTAGTTCACATTTCTTCAAAATTAACTACACTAATTACAGAATAAACATGTGTAATTAATGCTGTAAACGTTTAGGTACAGTATGATTCTGTTTCAAGTGTATATACTTTTTCGAAAATGATAATAATCGTGGCAATGAAACATATTAATACCCTCATCTTCCACTTGGTTTATAATGTGTATTTTAAAGTTAAGATCTGTAAACGCTTTATCTGGTTTATAAACTGCCAAGAATAACATTAATCTTATATATACTGAAAAGAAAAAGAAACGCATAATGAGTATTTCCGCTATATATTGTATGTGTAATATGCTGCTGCTAATCAAATGGTACAGGGCGACATCATTGTATTAAATATACAATATATGGAAATACCCATTATGCGTTTCTTTTTCCTTTCATTATACAATTACAGGCGGAAATAGAAGCAAAATATGCGACACCACACTCATACGAGGGTTGACAATAGGGTTACCGCCTTGACACGGTCTGTGGCAAAACGGCCACTGTGGCTTTAAACCAGGTTCTATGATACATTAACTAAAAGTAGATCAGGATTACCGAAGTTTATGGTAACGGCAGCCTGTAACGGCAGCCTGTAACGGTAGCTCTGTTGGAGTAGCCTCACTCACTTTATTCCAAATTCAAGTTGAAGTTAACCAACGGCTTGTTGACGTTTTTATATATGAAACAGAGGATGGCGAACACAATACTGGTTCTGCCCAGGAAATTGGGATGGTCTGACGCCACCATAAAAAATCGACCGTCATATATGGTCTGACCATTACGTGGTCTGAGTATTAACTTTCATACCCCATCCAAACCCTTCCGGCTTTAAAAGTTTGCATATTGTAAATTTGATGCATTTAAGTAATTTGAAACAGGTTATCGCATTTGTTTTCAATACAAACTGTTTTTAAACATGTTTTATTGTCTAAATATCCGTTATAAAATCCTGGTGGCACGTGGATGGAGGCAGGTGAGGTGGATTGTTTTGTCTCCGGTTATCAGCACGTGCACGTGTAGGTTTGCACCATATCCTTTGCTTTTTTGTTGTACTTCATAAATCAATTAATTTGTCATTAATATTCTAGTGTTTTTCGGTATAGGTATTACGCAAGATATGCACGTGCAATTAATGATCCATTTACTGAAGTGCGATAACTTGAGAATGCTAGAGGTAATACAAATTAATAGACCATCCTCCAGTTCGAATTTTTAATGTATAGTACGGGGTCTACTGTACTTTTCCTGATTTTGTTTTTCACGATTGTAGAGAACTGTAAGACATACAGGAGCACTCTGAGTAAAACAAGAAATTTACCTGAAAGGGACATAGGTCAATCTAGAGATTTAAACAAACTACATAATTTGCATATTTTAAATAATTATTGATAATTTTTATATAGGCTAACAGGTGGTGAAAAAGTCGTGCCTCAACCGGAAATAGAAAAGAGTACGATAATGGACCTTTGGAAACGGCCGCGCACGACACATACGAAATACTGCAGTCTCGGTTTGATTGTTCAGGAGCGGTAGTGAACTATGCTAGCTACCGCTCACGCCCTCTAGCTCCGGTTGAGCAGAACTCAATATTCATAAAAATCAACAGTACAGAATTTTAACCATCCCGACGATGACAAGCATATGGCGGTGGATATAGCAATATTTGTATCTTTATTCCATCCCCTATAACCAGCGGCGTATAGTCCCAGGATCTAATAAAATTGTATGCCCCGAAGAGCGAAATAAACAAAAAGGAATTTAGTTGGGAGCAGCGGTTATGAAGCCTGCGTATCACAAGTAACAGCCAAAAGACTAAATTAAAAAGCAGACAACATATCCTATGAGTGGTTAAACAATACCCAGGGCCTTTTATTGGCCGGAGTAGTGGAACCACCGAATCGAAAATTAAGTAAGAAAACAAAAGAAATTGAAAATGTACCACCGATCACTTACTATAAGTATCGGGCTCAGCGATCTTCAAAGATCGAATGAATAACAGTAATGATTGCAAGCGCGGGGAGACGTTTTACTGCCGCCACACTGCACAAGAGTACGATAATGGACCTTTGGAAACGGCTGTGCACGACACATACAAAATATTGCAGTCTCGGTTTGATTGAGACTGTTCATGAGCGGTAGTGAATTATGCTAGATACCGCTCACGTCCTCTAGAACCCATGGTATCTGGTTTACCGTACCAGCGCTCTATCAACTGACCTATCAAGGACATACGATTTTTAAACGATTATTCCCCATTTAGATGTACTTGGTTACATTTATTTGAATAGTTTAAAGCAAGTTGTTTATGCATATTACTTACTGTAGATTATATATCACTAATAATACACGTACATTTAAAAATATGGCAGAATAAGAAAAACTGAATACTGAATTGTGTATCTTTTATTGTATTAAACAAGGTAAGGTTGATACCGAAATAATAAATCTTGGTGTAATTAAAATGATTGAAAAATGCATTAATAAACATGTCCCTTTAAGTGACATAAAATAAAGGATCATTACTCGAGTAAGTGTTCTGGAAGTTACATCACCTCTCATGGATATGCCCTATCTCAAGGATCTCACTCGAGGATAACGCCTCTCGTGTCCATTCGAGGTGATACAAACTTCTAAATCACGTTACTCTAGTAATATTCCAATTATAGCATCACTGCATTGAGTCATATGTATAGGTTCTTAGATTTGTATTGGGATATATGCACGAGTTCTTCCGCATAACGCAGAAGAAGGAGTGCATATATCCCAACTCAAATCTAATAACCCTTTTATTGCATACGCATTTTTAATATATAAACGAATAATTAGAATAAAACAATAGGTTTTAACATTTAATTTTCATTTGAAACAAACATATTGTCGTTACATCGTGGGAATTTTCACAATGAAATCGACATTGTTTACATCACGTGACATACTTTCTTTGACATTGAACAGAAAATTGCATCAATCACGAACGACTATACATTACACACCCAATATGACTTTATGAGAGAATAATGACGTTTCCTGTTACATTGAAAGTAAATGCGTATGCAATAAGGCTTTTATAATCACTACATGGATCCATATAACCTAATAGTATCACTTGTGTGGTTATGTAAAAAGGAGAAACATGGTCCGATAGAAAACCACAACAGCCTGAAATAATGGCACCGTAGGTCCGCCATGATCTAAAGTGCAAGTTAAATAGTCAACAGGACCGATTGACCTATTTGGAATGGTCAGTACGTAACACGTTACATATCACAAACAGAATCAAAAAGCAAAAATCGAATACTGAAACTTTTTCCACACACATGAATATATTTCTCATTTATCCAATGAAGGAAAATCTCTAAATCAACAATATTCTCTATGAATATGAAACGTACAAGAAAAATCAGTTCACTATTGTGGATGTTTATTGTCGAGGACATATGTTTGTACTTTGAATTCCGTCTCATTATTGATCTACTGATAATCTAAAGCTATTCTGAAATTAAAATATTTTTATTGATATTATAAAGCTGTCGCATTACCGTGATAGAAACATACGCAACAGTATTTTTAAATGTATTACAATTTGGCTCATATTGGTTTTTATAAAACATTGATTATTAATAATAAATGTGCTCAATCATTAATCCAATGCTATGTAAGAAGAACCAAATAAACAACATTTTTGCTTTGATACCTACAACCGTTCTACCAAAAAGCTTGAACAAAATAGCAACGCGGAAGATGAATTGTTGATGAAATCATTCAAAAGGTGTTTTGTTTATCATGACGTAAGACAATACACACAGGTTTTATTTCAAAGAGGATGCTGTCAACAAAGAAAGAATAGTCGATCACTCAACAGGTTTCTGTTTGCTCCGGCTTTAGAAAATAAACACCACGTCTTAATTAAAAGAAGGTGCAGTTAACAAATACAGACAAGTCATTTCCAAAGTGAGAGAGACTTACCGACAACATTACGTGGTCCCGCCTTAATTCCGTTAAACGATGGTAAAGTTTATTATAAGCAGGATTTTATAATGGATATTCAGACAATAAAACGTGTTTAAAACATTTGTTATTGAAAAAATGTGATAACCTATTTAAAATTACCTATTAAATGTTTTAATTTTACAATATGCAATTTTTTAACCAGAAATTAAGGTTTTATTTCATACCCCAGCCAACCTCGTTTTCGTTTCTTGGAGAAGGGATTGGATGGGATATGAAAGTTAATACTCGGACCACATAATGAAACATTTCGAGAAATCAATCAGAGGCGCCCATTTCTGTTCTGTATTATAGCACACTAGTAGGGATGTTATTAAAAGCGATAACACGGACATAAAGTGTACATATAGAAACTATCAAAGTGTCAGATGGGTGCTGAAACTCAGGTTTAATATGCCAGAGTCAATCGTCAACTGTTAAAACATTCTTACAATATGTAGCAATAAACAAGAAAAGTAGCAGACTCGGTTTTATTGAGTCTGTTCATGAAAGTTTATATAATTTGTAACACCGCTCACACCCCTAACACCGGTTTAAGCGGTATTTTACTTGAAAGCCGCACAGACTGGGCTTGATGACCCCAAAGGACTAGTAAGTAATGCACTACTAATTTGGAATCGAGGCGAAGTTCTAGAGCCGCCACACAGAACTTAACAAACTATAGTGTGAATGTCAATAAATACTAAAAATGGGACCCATTGGAACCAACAAACACAACACAAGGTAAAGTAGCAGACTTCGTTTTATTGACCATATTCCCTTCCAAACGCCTTTAAATAGTGCCCAAATGTTAAGTATAAGCCATGCTTGGCAAATGAAGAACTTTACCTGTATGTTATGCTCTGCAAGTGAAGAACTTTAACCTGTGTGTTGTGCTCGGCAACTTTAATCTGTATGTTATGCTCGGCAAGTGAAGAACTTTAACCTGTATGTTATGCTCGGCAAGTGAAAAACTTTAACCTGCATGCCATGCTCGGCAAATGAAGAACTCTAACCTGTATGTCTTGCTCTGCAAGTGTAGAACTTTACCCTGTATGCTATGCTCGATAAGTGAAGAACTTTAACTTGTATGCCATGTTCGGCAAGTGAAGAACTTTAACCTGTATGTTATGCTCGACAAGTGAAGAACTTTACCCTGTATGCTATGCTCGGCAACTGAAGAACTTCAACTTGTATGCCATGTTCGGCAAGTGAAGAACTTTAACCTGTATGCCATGCTCGGCAAGTAAAGCATTTTAACCTGTATGTTATTCATATGTATGTTATTCATGCTCGGCAAGTGAAGAATTTTAACTTGTATGTTATGCTCGGTAGTTTTAAAATTTAAAACTGTATGTTATGCTCGGCAAGTGAATAATTTTAACCTGTATGTTATGCTAGGTAGGTCTAACATGTTAACCTGTATGTTATGCTCGGCAAGTGCAGACATTTAACTTGTATGCCATGCTCGGAAGGCGAAGAACTTTAACCTGTATGTTATGCTCAGTATGTCTAACACCTTAACCTGTAAGTGATGCTCGGCAACCGAAGAACTTTAACCTGTATGTTATGCTCGGTAGGTCTAAAACTTTAACCTGCATGCCATGCTTGCAAATGAAGAACTCTTACCTGTATGCCATGCTCGGCAAATGAAGAACTTTAACCTGAATGTTATGCTCGGCAAGTGAAGAACTTTAACCTGTATGCCATGCTCGGCAAGTGAAGAACTTTAACCTGTATGCCATGCTCGGCAAGTGAAGAACTGTGACCTGTATGTTATGCTCGGCAAGTGAAAAACTTTAACCTGCATGTCATGCTCGGCAAGTGAAGAACTTTAACCAGTATGCCATGCTCGGCAAGTGAAGAACTGTGACCTGTATGTTATGCTCGGCAAGTGAAAAACTTTAACCTTTATGTTTTGCTCGGCAACCGAAGAAATTTGACATATGTTATGCTCGGTAGGTCTAACACTTTAACCTGTATGTTATGCTCGTAAGTGAAGAACTTTAATCTGTATGTTATGCTCGGAAAGTGAAGAACTTTAATCTGTATATTATGCTCGGAAAGTGAAGAACTTTAACCTGTATGTTATGCTCGGAAAGTAAAGAACTTTAACCTGTATGTTATGCTCGGTAGGTCTAAAACTTTAACCTGCATGCCATGCTTGCAAATGAAGAACTCTTACCTGTATGCCATGCTCGGCAAATGAAGAACTTTAACCTGAATGTTATGCTCGGCAAGTGAAGAACTTAACCGGTATGTTTTGCTCTGTATGTCTAAAATTTTAGCCTGTATGTTATGCTTGGCAAGTGAAGAACTATAACCTGTATAACATGCTCGGCAAGTGAACAACTTTAACCTGTATGCCATGCCGGCCAACTGAAAAACTCTAACCTGTTTGCCATGCTCGGCAAGTGAAAAACTTTAACCTGTATGCCATCCTCGACAAGTGAAGAACGTTAGCCGGTATGTTAAGCTCAGCATGGGTTGAACTTTATCCTGTATGCTATGCTCGTCAAGTGTATACCTTTAACCTGTATGCAAATCTCGGCAAGTGAATAAGTTTACAATGTATATTATGCTCGGCAAGTGAATATCTTTAACCTGTATGTCATTCTCGGCAAGTGAAGAACTTTAACTTGTATGTTGTGCTCGGTAGGTCTAAAACTTTAACCCGTATGCAATGCTCGGCAAGTGAATAACTTTACCATGTATGTTATGCTCGGCAAGTGAAGAACTTTAACCTGCATGTCATGCTCGGCAAGTGAAGAACTCTAACCTGTATGCCATGCTCGGCAAGTGAAAAACTCTAACCTGTATGCCATGCCGGCCAACTGAAGAACTCTAACCTGTTTGCCATGCTCGGCAAGTGAAGAACTTAAACCTGTATGCCATCCTCGACAAGTGAAGAACGTTAGCCGGTATGTTAAGCTCAGCATGGGTTGAACTTTATCCTGTATGCTATGCTCGTCAAGTGTATACCTTTAACCTGTATGCAAATCTCGGCAAGTGAATAAGTTTACAATGTATATTATGCTCGGCAAGTGAATATCTTTAACCTGTATGTCATTCTCGGCAAGTGAAGAACTTTAACTTGTATGTTGTGCTCGGTAGGTCTAAAACTTTAACCCGTATGCAATGCTCGGCAAGTGAATAACTTTACCATGTATGTTATGCTCGGCAAGTGAAGAACTTTAACCTGCATGTCATGCTCGGCAAGTGAAGAACTCTAACCTGTATGCCATGCTCGGCAAGTGAAAAACTCTAACCTGTATGCCATGCCGGCCAACTGAAGAACTCTAACCTGTTTGCCATGCTCGGCAAGTGAAGAACTTAAACCTGTATGCCATCCTCGACAAGTGAAGAACGTTAGCCGGTATGTTAAGCTCAGCATGGGTTGAACTTTATCCTGTATGCTATGCTCGTCAAGTGTATACCTTTAACCTGTATGCAAATCTCGGCAAGTGAATAACTTTAACCTGTATGCCATGCTCGGCAAGTGAATAAGTTTACAATGTATATTATGCTCGGCAAGTGAATATCTTTAACCTGTATGTTATGCTCGGCAAGTGAATAACTTTAACTTGTATGTTATGCTCGGTAGGTCTAAAACTTTAACCCGTATGCAATGCTCGGCAAGTGAATAACTTTACCATGTATGTTATGCTCGGCAAGTGAAGAACTTTAACCTGCATGTCATGCTCGGCAAGTGAAGAACTTTAACCTTTATGTTTTGCTCGGCAACCGAAGAAATTTGACATATGTTATGCTCGGTAGGTCTAAAACTTTAACCTGTATGTTATGCTCGTAAGTGAAGAACTTTAATCTGTATGTTATGCTCGGAAAGTGAAGAACTTTAATCTGTATGTTATGCTCGGAAAGTGAAGAACTTTAACCTGTATGTTATGCTCGGAAAGTAAAGAACTTTAACATGTATGCCATGCTCGGCAAGTGAATAATTTTACCATGTATATTATGCTCGGCAAGTGAATATCTTTAACCTGTATGTTATGCTCGGCAAGTGAAGAACTTTAACCTGTATGTTATGCTCGGCAAGTAAAGAACTTTAACCTGTATGCCATGCTTGCCAAATGAAGAACTTCAACATGTATGCCATGCTCGCCAACTGAAGAACTCTAACCTGTTTTCCATGCTCGGCAAGTGAAGAACTTTAACATGTAGGCCATGCCCGCCAAGTGAAGAACGTTACCCAGTATGTTAAGCTCAGCATAGGTAGAACTTTACCCTGTATGCTATACTCGTCAATGGTGGCTATACTCGTCAAGAGTATAGCTTTAACCTGTATGCCATGCTCGGCAAGTGTGTATGCTATGTTCGGCAAGTGTAAACCTTTTCGCCTGTATGCTATGCATTTTTTTTTACTTGGAATTCACATGCAATGTTGATATGAAGTGTATGCAAACTTTTCATGACTTCTCGTGAAACAATGAATTCTGGTTTTATGACTTTTCACGTGAATTTCACGGGAGGAAAAGTTGCAGTTGTATCGGCTGATTTACCTGTTGTTTTATTTTGTTGAGATTCCTGGAAAACGCTGAAATCACGTGACCCGGGTAATTAGATTTTGACATGTTTATCAAATCTAGAGATCTGTATATAATAAACACTGTTCTAGCATAAACCGGATTTAAAAATTAACGTCTGTTCAGTACAACATACTAATGTTGACATAATTCGTACTAATATTTTCAATTTTATCATGCAATAAACGTGTCTATCGAAACGTTTGCGCGCATGTGGTACTAGTAATTAAGGTGAGAATTTAAACATGCTTTTGAGATGTTCCTTCAGGTAGTTAAATAGTTTTTACCGTCAAGGTAAGAGTTTCATTACAATATCAGACTTTTAACTTCAAAGGGGGTCCACGAGAGGCAGATAAATGGTTTACCAGACAGGATTCTTCCGGTATCGCATGTTGTTATGGTAAAACAATTATGGCTAATTGCATAATGATGAATATACTTTTCGTGCTCGTGCATCGTGCATCATGTGTAGGTGTACAACCGTTATGCTTACTTAGTGCTGTTGGACTTTATCTTATCCGAAAGTATAATTGTTCGAGTCTTATGTTGTGGGACATTATCACAATGGAACATGCAATAGCATTGAAAGTGCATTAACAAAAGAAAGTCAAAATAGAAATCAAACAATCCCGAATATTTTACATGTAGCTTACAGTTTAATATATTTACACTATTATACAGACCGTGCTATACTTGAGAAATAAATAACAAACTTGATAAAAATGCGTATTGATCCATACTCAGCTTATGTCATACTCAAGGTCATATCTGTATTAACTAATTCACCTATTGATCAAGTGTGTTTAACATTCAAGGGTAGCACTGCTTAGATAAATGTGTAAAGATATTAAACTGGAAGTTTCATGTAAAAATATTCAAGATAATTTGAGTGCTAATTTTTTATCTTTTTTTTTTAAATGCAATCTCAGTGGGATTTCACAAAAAGGGGACATTGTCCTTAAGTGATTCGTTGATGCGAAGTTACGCGTAAAAATTAAAATGTAGTTGTTATTTGATATAACTACACATTGATGACATCGACTGGCTGCTGGTGCATGATTATAAACGAATTGTTTATAACGGTTCCTCAACATATAACTGAGAGCCACCCCAGCTAGAGGAGAGGGATACATAGGAATCAGGGAACGTTGTCATACTACTTCTGTACATTAGCTTTCTATGCTTCTTAAAGGCTATCTTGATTTTTTTAAAAAAACTCACGGCGTCCCGTTAGTTTTTCTCTTAACTTGAATTTGTTCAATCATTTTTTTTACTGAAAAAAAAAATCTAATCTGTTTAATCTATTACATGTTTTAATTTTAAACTATGCAAACATTTTAAGCCGAAATTAAGGTTTTATTTCATATCCCAGCCAACCCCCTTTTCGCTTCTTGGAGAAAGGGTCGGGTGGGGTATGAAAGTTAATACTCGGACCACGTAATGGGAACCGCCCGATTTACATCCTCATCTGACAAACAAGGCTAAGTTTTGCAAGATATGAACAAGATAAATGTTGAGTTCTAAGGATCAGACATTCACAAATTCGAACATACTGGTCATATGGGTTTCACGAAATGGATGTTGAAAAGGGAATAGATTGAACAAAACCAAGCGAAATCCTAAGTAAACAAACTGTTGTTTTGATTTGAAAGATATAGCTTTAAAACATATCAATGTAACTGGAAAGAAACAATATCCTTGTTTAAACACTAGGTCAAATGTATGTCACGTTGAAGTTTGAAAATAAAACCAGAAAAAGATAAATAGTTTAACATCGCGTTCAGATGTTTTCAGATGTTTTCTGTTGCTTTCATTTAGCGTTCAAAATTTTGCGTTCAAAATTATAGTTATAGACGTAATTATGATTCCTACATTCAGTTGCATTGTCCTGTTTATTTCCGTTTTTGCATTCACCATTCATTACATCTTTATAGCCGATTCCACCGTGAGATCTCACTTCAAATCTTTTAATTACAGTAATAACCTGTGTTCAAAGTGAAGCTTTCATTCATGGCATATTGTAAAGCAGTTGCCGCAAAGCTAAAAGCTGACAGAAAATGGATCATTATTGGAACCATATCTCCTTTACTATCTTTTGATTATGTTTGCATTGGTGTTTGGCAACTATAATGTTATCGTTTTGTACGTTATGAATGTAAAAATTACATAGTTGCTATATTTATAGGACTGCAAAACAAAAGCTCTTCTGTCGTTTTTCATCTAAGAACCCAAGAACTTGGCACATGCATTTTCTTTCTGCGTTATCACGAACACAATCATTTTATCATTTAACATTTATTGAAATGCCAATTTCATAGGCACGACATCATCTGCAATGAACACATTCTCTTATCATGTCTATTTGCAGTTCGCCATAAGTTTATGAAAACCTAGTTGAAGATAACCAGCCCCCACACCCCCACCCCACCAACCCCACTCCCACAAAAAAAACAGCTTTAATTTTGTGTTTTTTTCTTTACGGTGGGATTTGTTTTTTTGGTGTCTGACGTCATTATCCGACACATTTTTAGCCATGTATGATTTAGTGTGACCTCACACATAGCTTATTGTTATCTCAATAAAACGATACAGTGTAAATAAACAAATCCCCGCCTTGCTTTATCCTCTAAAATACTAGGCATCATTAACAGTCATTATAAGTATAACACAAAGATGATCATGTATATATCAATATAAAAACGAAAGCTGTTTAATAACTTGCCGAAATGTAGAAACATTTCAGGATACATGTCAACGTTGTTTGGTCATTCTTAGTGATGTTCAAAATGATACTGATAACAATTTATAAAAAAATAAAAAATATAAACTTAATATTATTCTCTTTTTAGCATTTATATAAATAGTTTAAACAAAAGAACCTATTCAAATGCAGTTAAATGGGGGAAAACATGTTGTCGTTCAAGCGATTCCAACGGCATACGCAAAACAGATACAGCTTCTTTAAGGTTTCACAGCTGAACTAATTAGTTTAAACTTATTTATTTTTTATCGATTGTAACGAAAGCTCTATGAACTTATTTGAATCACTCTCGATGTCTTCCTGGGTAGAACCAGTACTAAGCAAATGCAGATAAAGTGTCTTGCTCAGGGACACAACGCATATGGCAATGGCTTTTCGATCATGGGTCCAACGCCCTTCCACTAGACCACAGCGCTCCACTCTCTAATTAAACCGTCTCCATCAAACACAAATAAACAACATGTGTACTAAAGCTATGAATCAATTATGAAAATATATTCGGTAGTGTTTAAGTTATAAGTATGCATGTATTTATCTTACTCGTTTAGTTTCTTGTGTATACGCGAATTTATAATGGCTAATACATTTTTAATAATAAGTTCCGAAGGTACAGACAATATACGAATAAAAAATAAACACCAAGGTAACCTTGACATCACATGTGAGATCACCTCGTTAACATTACCCGTTTTTACTTTATATCACCACAGTGGAGTGCTGTGGTCCATTGGTAGAGCGTTGAACTCATGACCGAAAAGTCGTGGATCCTCGCCATGACCATATGGGTTGTGTTCCTGAGCAAGACACTTTATCTGCATTTGCTTAGTATTGGTTCTACTCAGGAAGACATCGACAATTAAAATAAGTTCACATATCGTGATATATAAAATTTAAAACTTATTATATATCATCAAAATCCTTTCTATCGACCCATCCTATAAGGAGGACAAGAATTAATGGCGGAGGGCAATGAGACAAAACAAACGAAAAAACAACGTCAGTGCCCATACCTGCCACCCATACCTGCCACCGCACCCCCCCCCCCCCCCCCCCCCCCCTACACTTATGTTTCTATAAATGACACAACCCAGGGCAATATAAATCTCATATACATATCTTGACGTTCTTCGTTACACCACGATATGTTGATACTTATATTTATGTAAATGGCTCACACCCAAAGCATTATAAATATCATAAACAAATCTGAGAGTTCTTTGTTGCACCAAGATATGTTGATGTAAATAGCGGACATTTGACTTCCAGTGTGACCTTGATGGTATGGACCTGGAATTGATCTTAAATCAGTCTCACGTCAAAACCTCTCTACTGGTTCAAAAGCTATAGATTGGATAAGGTTGACGATAGGGATCTGGAAGCTGTAAACCACACATTGTTATGCATAAAGAATGACAGGATAGATTGCGAACCCTATGATGACGTCTAACTAAATCGTCATAGAACGGTAGCGTTTGATGTTTGTCTTAAATCTTATCTTGTAGTACCTATAACGGTTTGTTCTCTTGTTGCTCTGGCTTCTGTCAAGTCATTGAGTACTTGCTTTGTGGCTTTCTAGGTTGTTATCTATATATATTTGATTATTTATGTGTTTTACTTATATATCAGTAGATATTCATACTAGAGTAATTTCGTTTTGGGCTAAAATTAACAATCCAGAAAGAGCTAAACTTTCAAACTTAATGTATGAAATACTACGCAGCCATTTCAAATATAGCGCATCAACTATTGCAAAAAGAAACTTTCAGTGGCTAAACCAGATCAGAGACATACTGATTAAATGTGGCCTAAGTGGAGTATGGGATTCGCAGACCTTTCCCAACACTAAATGGTTAAAGTGTTCAGTAAATCAAAAACTCAAAGATTTATTCTTAAATGAGTGGTATTCTAAAGTAATGAATTCGAGCAACAGTACCTCCTATCGTTTATTTAAACATACGTTTTGCTTTGAAAACTATCTTACCAACGCACCATATTGTTTGTTAAAATATATAACCAAATTCAGAACAAGAAATCACAGGTTACCAGTTGAAACTGGCAATTGGAATAAAACTCCGTATAATCGTAGAATATGCCAGCTTTGCAAAACGGATATAGGAGATGAGTTCCATTATCTGTTTGTATGCCGCGAATTCAAAACTCAACGTAGTAAATATATCAGTCCAGAATATTTTAAAAGACCCAATGTATACAAATTTGATAAATTAATAAACACCAAAAATAATTCAGAGTTTAGAAAATTGTGTGAATTTATTAAAAACATCATGCAAAGAGTCAAATAGATAATATTCATGTTGTAATGTAATACTGTTTGATTTTGTTTAATTATCATATGTATTGGTTTCGATATTATTTTTGCCATGCAATTGCCAACAAATAAATGAAGAACTCTCCCATATATGTGTATACAAAACAGATCTTTAGTTATATGATAAATGAGGACTACCTGGGAGGCCATTTCTTCTCCCAGCTATTACCAAACTGCATTACTCTTTTGTAATTAACCACGTCATATTATATCTATAATATCTGTCTTCTATTATACTTATGAGCCTCGATGATGATTTAAATGTTGTTATACATACCTCATATATTCATGTAAATGTGAATTGAGTGAATAAAAGATATTGTATTGTGTATTGTATTGTATATTGTCTATTATTATGCTGCTTTGTTTGTTAGCGAATATAACAAGCTTATCTTTATTTACCTGTTTTATTGGGATGACAATGAAGTAAGAGTGAGGTTTGATGCACCCTAAAACCTGCTGCAGCCCCCAATGGCCCTTTCTGCCACTGAACGTTTCAGGCCAATAGCGCTATTGTCACCTTTTTTATGTTTGTGATGACATACATTGCCTTTTATTCATGTTTGTAGTTGTTGTTTGTTTCTGTGCGTGTTTGTAGTTTGTTTCTGTGCGTGTTTGTGGTTGTTGTTTGTTTCTATGCACGTTTGTGGTTGTTGTTTGTTTCTATGCGTGTTTGTGGTTGACCCTGGTCTTGAATGATACATTTTCTGTTCGATATTTATATCTACTTTGTAATAGATTTGCAAAATCTCCCGATCTCTACACTTTTTCAGCTGAAACAGAGCTACCAACCACGAAAACACTCACTTTTGACATATGGACCCCAGTGAGGCATTGGACAGATAGGGACAACCGATTCTTGAAACATCTACATTCATACATTAAAGAACGGACACGGCAACCTGGCAAGGCGATCGTACGAGCGAACATATGAACGGACAAGTGGCTTCTAAATAGGAACTGCATTTAAAGGATCGCGAAACATAAAAAGTAGCAAAAAATACCAATTCGAAACCCATTTTAGGTGTTTCCTATTTCAGAATGATATCACTAAAATTATAGTCATGCAATATCATCAGTAGATATTTCGCCTAGTAAACAGTAGTATTGGTGCAGCAAACTGCGTTTCATTTATCTAAAATTAGTTCATGTTAAACACACACAACTAACGTGTTTGACTACTTTTGAAAACAATTATTTATAATGTTGAAAAACAACTTTGTAATTTTGTGTATTTTCGGT
Organism: Cyrtodaria siliqua; assembly: GCA_037043455.1. Classification (NCBI taxonomy): domain Eukaryota; kingdom Metazoa; phylum Mollusca; class Bivalvia; order Adapedonta; family Hiatellidae; genus Cyrtodaria; species Cyrtodaria siliqua. Next base: position 39,760 of record JAWPHD010014244.1, on the reverse strand, counting down.
TCGTAAATGAAAAAGAACCTGACAGTGAGACAGTTTCCAAAGGTGTATCGTCCGTTTCTTGGGTTGTAGCTAGCGAATATACAAAAAAAAAGCACGTAAAAAAGCAGACACAGAATCCCGGAACGTTACAAACAGGGTTAGTTTTGTGTTTTTACTTCTTCTATGTAAGACATAGTCACGAAAAACGGCGGTACGCTCAACACTTTTGAAGAGAGTCCAAATTGGCAAATAGTTGTCCCACTCATCATATTAGAGAAGACAATGAACGCAATCGTAAAATAGAGAGCAACAATCTCAAACACGTAATAATAGATTACTTCGCAAATAAAACGGAGTATTATGCTTCTAGCGCACCGCTTGCTTTTTGTTTGAACTGTTGACATTTGTATGGTTTTGATTGGTTTGCGTTAATGAAATACACGCATATACAAACCAAAGCCGAACAGGAAATATTGTATTCATAGAACGCAGTAGTATGTGTAAGTTACCTAAATGGTTTATTCTCTTGTATTGTTGGTCTGGCTTCTGCCAAGTCATTGAGTACCTTCTTTGTGGCTTTCTATGCTATTGTTTTTTTGTATTTATATATACACGAGGATCTTTGTGTTTTACTTATATTGCCTATTAATGCTGCCTTGTTGATTAGAGAATAGTTCATGGCAGGGATTTCTTTATTTACACTGTCCCGTTTTATTGGGTTGACAGTAGGGTAAACCTCACTCTTACCCAACTGCAGTCCCAATAAAACGGGACCGAGCAAATCGATAATTCCCCGCCAGACTATATTCTCTAACAAACAAGGCAGCATTAACTGGCAATATAAGATTAACACATAGTTGATAATGTAGATATGAATATAAAAACAAAAGTCTAGATAAAAAGTCACAATGCAAGTATATACTCAATTACTTGGCAGAAACCAGAGCAACAATATATAGAACATACCACTGAGAGCACGACAAGACACGATTTAAGACAAACATCAAAGGCCACTGTCCTTTGAGGATTTATGTAGACCTCATCATGGGGTACCCAACTGTCCGATCATCGTACAATCAAAGAGGCATACTTCAGTATATTAAAACAGACCCTCAAAAGTAATTTCGTGAAAATATAATGTGTACACTAATAGAATTTGATTTAATTACACAATCACGGACTAAAACTCTGTAACATATGAGTTGATTAGTCTCATTGTAAAACCTAATCTCATTAAAATCATATCCTAATTACGCTTTGATACTCTCCGCTATAGGATATGACAACAATGCCATTCATGAGAAGATCTACTAAATTCAACCAATGAAATCGCGCGTTTCATATGCACTTCAGATGACGTTCGAGTGAACTGAACAAACGAAAATCCACATAAAACACCTAGATCTATATCCGAACAAAGATAACGCCTTCATGTGTTATTTATTGCTGTGAATTGCAGAATAATTCAAAGAAATGCACTAAATGGAATGTTGTGCATCAAAAATACGAAGAAAATCATGGGCGCTGCCATGTGTTTTGAAAATATATATTTCACCGAAATTATTACGACATTGGATATTATAAATAGTAAGTCATAGTACATCTGTACATAGTACGCTTAGCTCAGTTGATAGCGAAGTCGACTATTGACGCGCAAGGGTAATTTTAGTGTTTTTGTAACGCTATTAAATTCTGTCAAACAATGTTTCTTTTTCTTCCAGTAAATATTTAATAATGATTGGTGTGCGCAATTCTGTTTCATAAGCTAAAAGTTACGGACATTGTCTCTTTCAATACCGAGCGTAGAATGCTCCACAGCGTTTTACTGAAACGCGACATGGCAGTGAAGCAGTCTATACCGAGCAATTGTGTAGGCTAAAATCTGACTGTCTAATCGTAAGGTCAATCTGACGTGACCTCCATGCAGTGTTGTCAGCTCCTTAGTAATGTAGAGCATCGTAGCGAGATAAAGGGTCTGATTTTAATGAGATTGTGTAAAACCTATCTTAAATCTTTATAGTTGTTACCAAGTTGGTTAAAGACGAATCACATTTACTAAAGTCATTTAATAAACAAGCTGACATCTGCTTTCACATACTATTCTAACAAAATAAAGGGCAATAACTCAGTAATTTATTACTCGATAATAAACAGTGTTATTCTAACAAAATAAAGGGCCATAACTCAGTAATTTATTACTCGATAATAAACAGTGTCAAACTATGATAAACATATTTTAGCTAGATCTTTACAACGCTATATTTTGATTTACATCGATTGCGAAACAAGTTCTTGCAGCTTATATTAATCACTATCGATGGCTTCCTGGGAAGAACCAGTACTAAGCAATGTAGATTAATTACTTTTCTCAATGATAAATAGCATGCTTCAATTGCAGTTGCTTCATCGATAACCGGTTAAATACGGTTCTGTTCGAACTCAGGCGACGACCACTTGGTAAAACACGAATAAATTGCTTATTTTGTCTGTGATTTGTATAGGAACAGAAAAGCATTATCTACTCGTTTGCTCTACTGGGAAATATCTCCAAATATTCGGTAGAGAAATGGTCCCCATATAAAAACTCGTACTCCGCACTCGTGCTTATATCGGGGCCATTTCTCTACCTCGGGAGATATTTCCCCTATCTCAAAAACACTGGTTATTAAACTCTATACAGTCCATGTTAACTGTTTTTCCTATAAAATGAATGGCCTTGAGGCTTTCCTTTTATATTCGATTTGTAGGTAACATAAACAGGAGGTAATAACGGTTGATTTAGATAATCAATTATAAAACGGACAAACAACATTTGTGTGAGATAACATTGTTTGTTTGTTCTTTCTAATGGCTTTTACATTATTAACTGACGTATGCGATTTGATGCCAGCTATTTGTTTATATGATTCAGCGTTCTTTACTATGCTCCACTCAAACAACCGGACTATTATAAATACCTAATGTTGCACAAGACAGATTAGATTGAAGGACTGGTATCGCCGGTGGTCGTCCCAGAGCCGAATAAAAGCAGCTGGATATATACTTAACATACTACTTACCAAACGCCTGTTTTCCCTATATATTTATTATACAACTCCTATTAAATAAGTCTTTCTGAAGCCGTTTTTTTTCAAACATTTTCTGGTGAGTCGGTGGTAGAATCTCAGTAGCATGCTTTAGTTTTGCGTTATTTTCAACACTTTGAAAGGTCTGCCTTAATGTATTGCATGTCTTTACGAGCAACATGTACATGATGTAATAACATGTTTGAAAGTGGGAAAATGTCTTGATCAATTATTGTCTTAATCGTTAATAAGTTATGAACGTAGAACATACATGTCAAGGATATGCGACGCCGGTGTTACTACATAATACATAAGAATAACATAGAATATATAAATGACATTGCTTAGTGTGTTAGAGGATAAGACCCGGCGTGGATTTCTTTATTTACTTTTGACGCCAATAGAGAACTTGTGTGGTTTAGTGCACACTAGAACCTGATTTAAACCTCCATCGTCATTTTTGCCACTGACTGTTCTAATCACATACTTTGCTTATATGTATGTTTATGTTATTGTTGTTTGTTTTAAACGCGTGTTTTTGCACGACTGAGTTCTGTGAATTCTACATTTCCTGTTTGTCTTTTGTATCTACTTATATTTGATATGTTTGGAACGTTTTACATGATTCTTTTTAATAAAAGTAGGTATAAATAAATACTGAAAAGGTGATCCACTGGAAGCAACAAACGAAAACAAGAGAGAAAAGTAGCAGACTCGGTTTTATTGAGTCTGTTCATGAGAGGTAATTATACGATGCAACACCTCTCACACACCCTAGCATCGGCTTAGGCAATATTCTACTTTAAAGCAACACAGAATGGGCGACCAGTAAATAATAACACTACTGATTTGTAGTCGGGGCGACCTTTTACGGCCGCCACACATCACTAAACAAACGCAATTGTGAATGTAAATAAATACTGAAAAGGTGATCCCTTGGAAGCAACAAACACAAACAAGAGAGAAAAGTAGCAGACTCGGTTTTATTGAGTCTGTTCAAAAAAAAATGTAGCACCAACAATTTTTTTCAAAACAAACAACAATTATACAAAACAGAAGTGAGGTTAACGGCACAAACGACATAAAGGGGTTATCAACAATAAGATCGATTTGGATGTGTTTAAAGGATCTAGTGTGCACTAAACCCTTTTCCTTTCCTATTATCATCCCATTTAAATGCTTCGGTGTAAATTAAGAAATACATGTTGTATCCTCAAAGACAATATGCAACTTTAATAGGCGATACAAGTTAAACACAAACATGATCATGTTTATATATATTTAAAACTACAAACGCCTAGAAAACCACACGGTTGGTGCTCAATGACTTGGCAGAAGCCAAAGCAAAAAGAAAACAAACCGTTAAGGACATAACAAGACATGAATAAAGACAAATAATCAGGAAACGTTACCATCATGTTCAGGATTTAAGTAGACGGTATAATAGTGCCCACACAATTATAGAAATAAGTATAAAAGTCGAACAGGAAATGCAGCTTTCACAGAACACAAAAACACGCAAAACGACAAACACGAATGGCAAAGGAATCAAGGCATATGACGTCACAAACACAAAACGTGTTGACAATAGAGCTACCGCCTTGGAACAGCCAGTGGCAAAAAAGGCCGCTGGGGGTTTAAACCAGGTTCTAGGGTGCACCAAAATGTTATAAAAAACCATCATGACAAAGTTTGTAAATTAATTCACCATAGAAGTCAGGCTGTGATACGAGTAGTCCTTATCACAGATTATTATATAACCTATAAATAGACGCGTTTTCATTGGCTAAAAAGTAATTTTTTAGAAAAAATATCTAGCGATATTGACCTGTTTTTTTGATATTGACCTGTTTTATATAATTGTTTTTTTGATATTGACCTGTTTTATATAATTGTAAATTGAGGGTTATATAATAAAACAGTTATGGACTTTTCAGCTGTTATACATGATGTTGATATGCACCAAAAAATCATTATTGACCTCGGCTATCGCCTCGGTCAATAATGATTTTTTTGGTGCATATCACATCATGTATAACAGCTGAAAAGTCCATAATTGTATAATATTTCTTAATTTTCTGAGGAGTTTAAGATAACAAACCATTGAAATCAGGCTGGGATAGTGCTTGTTGCAGAAAAGTTATTTTATATTTCATTGTACTTGATAGGGGTTTTAAAAGAAATATAACACGTTTGAGTGTACATATGTTACGTGTATATAATATTGATGTTCGATAAGGAACATGTCATCTAGGTAAAATATTATTTCTGCAGCTGACTAACTATAGAAACAAGCTTACGTCCATACTTCAACTGTCTTTACATGCTTTATTATAAGTATACTATATGTATATTTACATGTACATCTAAATTTTCAAAAATATTGTTTAATATTAAATAAGTGTGTTCTTTCAGTGAAGATTAGTGCACTTAAATAATAAGTGATGATTGACAATATCGAGAGACACAACAAGGCCATAATCGACGAGGAATTTGATAAAAACAAAATCATAATATACTGAACAAAAAAGTTTAGCACGACGTTTCAGGGACATAAATTAGACATATGAACAAGTATATTTGTTTGAAGCTATTAGCAATACTAGGTAAAGATGAGACTTTCCAAAAATTGTGCTGTTTAATTATTTCCTAAGCTTTAGTATCAGAATTACCTCTCATATATTAAAAACATTTTTTTTCGTTATACAAAAGTATTACTTTGAACACATTTATTATTTGGCATGAACAAGAATTGGCTATTCTGTCATTGTATAAAAAAATCCCGCTAAAATGTGATCAAAAAAGAATATTATTCTCAAACAAAAAACATTTCAAATTTCGTAATTTTAAAATTACCTCCCTTTTAATTGAAATAAGAACGATTTTCGATAACCTATAACAGTATGTTCTCGACATATTTGCTTTATTTCTATCACCGACTTTGTTTACAGATGACTTTGTAACACTATTATTGGTCATATCTATGTCACTTTACCACTGAACCCGAACATACACGGCTTTGTATCTCACCTATGGAATTGACATGCATTTTGTGTGCTAAATTTATTTTTCTCAGTATACTTATTGCAGAAATAAAAAATGGAATGTCAGTAGATAAATAAGAGTCACATTTGCAATAGTGAACTCACCTTGATTGATCGCTGTACACATATCCCTCTGTTTCCTCGCAGTACAGGCAGATATAGTCCCCAATACACAGGTACTCGCCCATACCCGGGTCGTGATTGAACTCATTCAGCTGAAATACACAGATTGGACATTAATTATAATGATGATGCTGCTGCTGATGAACAGGAGGAGGAGGAGGTGGAGGAGGTAGAGAAGGAGGGAGGAGGAGGAGGGGGAAGAAGAAGAAGAACATGGTGGAGGTGTTGATGATGGTGATGATGATGATGATGATGATGACGATGATGACGATGATGACGATGATGATGATGATGATGATGATGATGATGATGATGATGAGTATGATGATGATGATGATGATGATGATGATGATGATGATCTTAAAATCTACACGTCTCACACCACAATTAATTTTCCATAGGGTCCCATTGTAATGTTTTTGTTCGTGGCATAGAGATAAAAAAAGATTTTGCAACATGTATTTATGCTTAAATTCTACATTGATCCAATATCTGCATGCTATTAACTTTTAACGAATATTTACAAGATTGAACTTTTTTTAATTTCATGTTTGCCTGACACCTATCAAAATTTAGACAAAAATACAACCCCGTGGAGATTAGACCCATGATGTGTAAAATGAGGCAGAATTAGCTAGAAATCTTATATCAACATGCATTTTTCTGGGATCTCTTCCTAAAATGTTGTAGATTTAGAACCTGGTAAAGGTAAATCAATGTATCCTGTAAAATGTAGAAAAGCGAACTTCTTTTTTTTATCTACCTCCTTCATCTGTAGGGCAGGAGTATTCAAGGGAGATAATAGTGGTGTGAGTCCTACAACGCAGTAAATTATACAAAACAGTAACGAACCTCACAATCGTGTATATTCCATTTCATTCGCATTCTACTAACTGTACACTCCTCCAAACCATGCAAGTTATGACTTCCAATCGGTCAGGTTCTTTCAAACATATATGTTTGTTTTGTTAAAAAAATTGTTATTAAACAATGCACAGAAATTTAGTCTCCTATAGCTAGACCATTAATGCTCGCTCTGGAATGAAACCAACATGAATTAATACCTTCAAAAAAGTAATTATTTACTGTGAAACAACAGTTAGTATGTCTATTAAACACTGATACCCAGCCCCTTCACGTGATCGTTAAATAACCATTCGTGTCAGAATTCTGACTGAACAATGATAGCAACAAACAAAAAAGAGTATAACGTTATTGTTTTAAACGTGGCAGTAATATTTCTTTGAAATACAATTAGTTCTGAAAGATGACGAATTTGGTACACCATTGATTGTCAATACATGCCAAACGTCACAAGTGTGTGTGTGTTCTGTCATGCAATGGTGAACTGAAGAGCTAATCCCAAAACTTCTGACAAATACACTGTTCTACCAAATACGTACAGACACCCTGACCACCACATGACACAAGTAATCCTCTAGGGTAGATCAATCATAATGTAATAAAACCATTTCGACAAAATAGATGTCAGACTAAAAAAATACTAAAGTGTGTGGGGGATAATAGAAACTCCATGTTATTCTCTTCAAATTATTATTGTTATTATTATTATTATCATTATTATTATTATTATTATTATTATTATTATAGCAGTAATGTGTCCATCTACAGGAAAATAAAGTATGCGCTATTCTTTAAGTTACTCTGTATAATTATATACGTAAAGGCTTAGTACTTGCCCCATTTATTTAAGTTCAGATGTACGTCAGCTTTTTATGTATCAGTGATAGAAAAGTAAATAAAAATCCTTCATTCATGAATGCACTGATGACTGTTCCATTCCTTTAACTGAGATATTAAAAATAATCAAATTACACCCCGTATTACCCTTTCTCTCTCCCTCCTCACCCCCACCCCCACCCCCACCCCCACCCCCCACCACACACACACACAAAGTATTGTTTACCCATATAACATATAACCTTGAGAAAGGATTGCTTAGCCTAAACCGTATTTAAACAGAACATGAAAAAAACACACACAAAAAACAACAACCGCAAAACATATAAGGTGGCCAAAAAGGATGCTCCTTCTAGGGTGACTATTAATAGCTTGCATTGTAACTACTTCTAGCCACCAATACAGATAGTGTAATCTTAGCGAGGTTGTGTACACATAAACTCGATTTAAGTTAACCAGTAGGCCGTATTGCCTACAGACCGCTCCAAGTCGGTAACCATGTCTGCATCACTCTTTATGTCTTGTATTCTTTAATGACTTTGATTTAGTTTGTGGCAAAGTGCGAACCTACGGTGCCATTGTGTGTAGGTGGCGGTTTCTATACATTTCTGCAACCATATATAGCATTCTGCAACCATATATAGCATTTTAGTAACCAACTACAACTGATATGGTTTCATTCGTAGTTGTGTCAATATGTCAGATTCAAATAAAATCAATTACCGATATCTGAAACTTATATGATTGTAACCAACGAGGTTAACGTAGCTTTTTATTAGTGCAATATTATTGCTGCTATTTTCCTATCTTGTACACTAATTAATATCCACTAAATTTAAACAATGAGCGTGTGATAACGGATATCCTATGTAAGTCTGTACTATTTTGTAAAACAAATGTTCCGCTGAATATTTCAATAATACCAAATGCTATAATAGATAGTGTCCATCGTAGTGTTACTAAATAAATATATATTTGAAAACATAGGTGTCCGGCGTAGTGTCACTTAATAAATATATATTCGGAAACAGTGACCGTCGTAGTGTCAGTAAATAAATATATATTCGCCAACATAAGTATCCGTCATGGCGTCACTAAATATTGCCCTTATCAATCGATGCATTCATAGACATCTGATGCTGCCAGTCCAACTAGGTCTCTATGCATCCAAGTTTGACAGTTGTAATTGGTATGGTATGAAATAATACAGCCCATGGCGAGATCGCTATCATAAAAGTTTGAATAGTTTATGGTTATTATCAAGCAATAAACTCTTAATACAGATTTATTAACTGCGCAATACGTTAAGGCATCAGTAAATGTGATATAATATATGGATTATAGCACATTACGAGATTGCATGCAATTTATACGCCGAATAACGAAGATGCGCCCTTTTTAGTATATAACAGCATTCATTTATATAGTTTTGGTCTACTTAGTACTGATAAAAAGTGTTTTAATACGCATGCATTATACAAACGTTAAAACGATTACGGGTGCGTTACTATGTACTGAATTTTACAGTCGGTATAACTACACGTTTTATGTGTTGGGTAGTAAGAGCTAGAATGTTACATAGTGTAGGTCTTACTCCCTTATACACCTTACTTTCCAGTACATGCACGTGTACATGGTATAAAAGACCATAGGTCAGCTTTACTTGTGTCCATTAACATTCTAGGTCGCCCAGTCCATAGTACAATTGGTACATAGTACCAGTCCAATTTGGATAAATAGTAAATTTGGTTGTGTTGAAACAATGTTTTCCTATGAATCCGAGCCGAAAATATGTGGCTTTGAAGTAAAATACCGCTTAAGCCGGTCGTAGGGACGTGATAGGTGTTGCAATAATAACACTCAATACAAAAGGCCTTAAATTCACCAACCATTCTTGAGAATATTCTTAGACTTAAGCTCAAGTATGCACATTTCAGTCACACATATTTCCATAAGTTTACAGTGTAAACGTTCAAAAGAAGCTGCTGTATTCGTAAATTTGATGAATACTAACAATCAGCAGCTTCATACGATTCTTTATCCTTCAAGGTCATGGCAATATTTGTGAACGCAGTTTGAGTACTTGAGTTCAAGGCTACGAATAGTTTCAAGAATGGTTGGTGAATTCCAGGCCAGATGCTGGTATTTTACTCTCTTGGTATGTTTGTTTTAGTATGTAGTAGTATTACATATACGTGCGCGTCCCTATGCTGTACTGAAAGGAAAAAGAAACGCAGTGTGCGTATTTCCGCTATATATCATATGTTTAATATGCTACTGCTAATCGAATGGTTCAGGGCGACATTAGGCATGTCCTTTTAGAAAGAAGGTTTAAACAGCACTGAACACACCAATGGTTACCCCTTTAAAGTTTAATTATCGTCAGAATGCGCATTTGGCTCAAGCAGGTGAGCAAACTTAGGCTTTAAATGTTGCAATCACTTAACATTAAATACAGTACTGAACTGGCTCGATTTTTCAAAGAGGAACTTCAGCATTTATGAATTTGTTGTTACAACGTGTACTGTGATTAAAACTTCTACAACATCACAGTTTTGTCCTTTCCCTAACTAACTGCACTTTTTTCTTTTACAAAACATCTTGGGATTTCCTTGGAATATATATGGAATTAAGTGTGCAGTATATGCAATACATAGCGGAAATACGCACCCTGCGTTTCTTTTTCCTTTCAGTTTAAGTCTGATTTATTATATACAATCATACATACAATCATACTTTGCATTTACCCAGCCTGTTTTTTTGTTTGTCTTTTAGATTTTTTTTTTGTTTCGTTTTTTTCATAATTCAAGGTATTGGAACACCACAGTTTCACGATCAGCATCAAAAATCAGCTTTTCGCATTTTAAATAAAATATAAAGAAAAAATACATGCATCGCCGATACAGGCTGTGCCTATCATCCACTTTGAGAATTAAGTCGACCCTGAAATTCATGTACCAAGAAACCTACGTTGTCTGTATAATGCTGTTTATTGTTAGATTTGACGAGAATAATTTGTGTTCCTTTCTGTAATGTGCCATTTCATAATAATAGTATTGCCAAATCTATCGTGTTTTAACAATGTAGGTATGCCCCGGAACTGTTTAAGACGCCGAAATTTAATTGGTAAACGTACAAAAAATGATGATAATAAATGAAGAGGGAAACGCGTTAAATCAACTCGGACAGCTTATTTCGCGTACAAACAATATAATTATATGGTTATAAAGTAACCATCCGATTTATAATCTGAAATGCTGTTAAGCATTCACAATGTCTGGACGTCTTCTAGGTACACCTTGGTTTATACGAGAACCAGATATATCTGCATATAAATATTTCAAATGATTCTTTAATAAGCCCTCGAATATGCTCATCGAAACTGTTTTATTAACTGCAGATGCTTCATCCAAAGAAAACTGGCAACAGGCGTTGTAGAGAATTTTTCTACAATAAGAGCCACAAGCTACCAGGCTCGCCACGGGTAATCCCAACAATAAATCTGTCCATCACCACCCACTGGCCAACTCATTTACGAGATACAGCCTGCCAATCTAAATATGAAATTCCACAAACGATCAATCAACGCACAGACATTTACTTCATACTTGAAACAAGTTATTACACTCTATCTATACCTTTCAATTACCCTTTGCGAACAGTTCATGAACAATTACTTTGAGCACCTGTTCAAAAGAACAAACATAGTTGGTGTTTTTGTTATCAGCTTCAAAAGAATATATATAATGAAAAAGCACAGTGTTTTAGCAAATACATAGCAGTAACACCTATTACTGTTGGTAAATTACACATTTAAACATTGATGTATGTTATACTCGCACGTGTTGTATAACAGCATTCATGAATAATCTTGTTGTGTAGTCATAGTAATTGCTTTTTTGTTTTTTCAGACTCAGTTTTCATGTCGAATCATATGAACCATATGACTACTTTCAAATGAGTTCTCTCGTTAAATAAAGTCTTTATTATTATTATTGTTGTTGTTGTTGTTGTTACTATTATTATAATTATTATTATCATTATCATTATTATCATTATTATTATTGTTGTTGTTGTTGTTAATATTATTATTATTATCATTGTTATTGTTATTTTATTGTTGTTGTTGCTGTTATCATTATGATTATTATTATTTATTTATTATTCTTATTATTACTGATATTATATTATCATTATTAGTATCCATTGTAATTTTAAGTGCAATACTGTCGCCCACGAGATTTGAAATATCTTTGTAACAAAACTAGTTATTAAAAAAACCTCTTATAATATTACTTTATTTCAAAACGTGTATAGACGATTTTTACAATGCATTTCTATTAAAAAATCATATAACTCAGGATTTAATTAATTAACTTTCACAATAAACGTTTAAATACTGTGGATTGCAATTAGAATGAAATGTCTTAACTTCTGATCCCCAATAAAACACAGTTTAAACAGCCATATATATTATTTAAAGATTACTTGATCCAATAAAACATAAACTGTATATTAATCCATGTTTAAAAAAAAAAACACCATGCGCATACAGAGAATATCACTTAAAACTCCTTACTAATTTAATATTCATGACATCGAATCGGAGAATGCAAACCCTTAAACAATCAGACAAAAGTAATACAATAAATATATGCGCAAGAGCACCGCAAATCAACTTCCGGTGTCAAAATCATTGTTAACGTGTTAAAAGCGTTTTGCCTGTAATTATGATAAAAGGGGAAATGTCTGGTCTTAACCCTATTATGAACGTGTTTCGGTTATCAGATTTCAGGTGTAAAGGCGATGACAAAATGTTATCAGTACCGATTAATAATAACAAGTGTTGGTGGTGTGTATTTATTTGAATGTGCTTCCAGGTATCAGCAGAGATTATATCTTGCATATTCATTTACAATTATTGACATGTGCAGCTGATCATTGACGGCTAGCAATGCCAATGTATTACCTTGCTTTTCCTTGGGCTATGAATGCGGTCTCATTTTGTTGCAATATAGTGACAACTAATGATTCTGCTTAGTAGGAATACTGGTGATTATAAATAAATAAACTGATTTTAACAAAGCTGAATTATGTTGTTTTATTCCTCACTTTTTCCTGTTTCTGTTTTGCCACATTACACGAATAAGATATCCACGAAGCGTAGCATACCTGAGTGTTTTAATAACAACACGGAATACGAACTTGTATTATTGTTGCTCCTTCTCGTGCACTATAATAAGGAATGTATGTTAAATTTATGTAGCCGAATAAACGTCTTATCCTATATGCATTAGAACAAGATCGTAATGTTCTAAACTTTAAGAAGAAAGATACACCTGAGTGTCTTTTTCGTCTAATAGAATAAGACCTGCGTGTTCTATGTTGTATATCGTCTAGTAGGTTCTAATAATGTTATGCATCGTGTAGTAGGGTCAGATCTTAATGTTCTAATGCAACGTGATTTCATTACGTGGTCCCGCCTTAATTTCATTAAGCGATAGGAATGCTTATATTAGCAGGATTTTATAACGGATATTTAGACAATGAACACATGTAAAACATGTTTTATTGATAAAATGCGATAACCTGTTTACAATCACCTATTCAAACTTTTAATTTTACAACATGCAATTTTTAAGCCGAAATTAAGGTTTCATTTCATACCAACCCCGTCTTTTTTCGCTTCTTGGAGAAGGGGTTGGATGGGGTATGAAAGTTAATACTCGGACCACGTAATGAAAATTAGACCTGAGTATTATTTAATAGAACACTACCAATAATGTTGTGTTCTGATACTGTTGTGTTTCGTCTAGTTGAATACGACCTTAGTGTTCTATGTTGTATATCGTATACTAGAGACAAACATGAGTATTCTTATACAGTCCAGCACTTTTATGCCAGATTTTTGAGTTTTCTCCAGTTTTCAAGAATCTGATTAACACCCTACTGAAAATAAGGCGTTAAATTATAATAACAACTTTCACAGTAAGGGGTCATCATCAATGAGGTTCTAGCTCTGACAAGCAGAAGTATTAGATCACACAGAGATTACATACATCGGTCAGTTTTATTAACAAACTATTGCTTTACACTTTTATTAGGGTTGTTTCACTTTTATTCTAGTAAAAGTAACATGCATGTGCAATGTTATCTGAACTGTTACTGATATATCTTTGTATTGTTTAATTGAAGTTTAAAAGAAAAACAATTATACATGTACACAGCATAGTAACTGTGCACATACCTGGTTATTATATACATTATAGGAACTGTGCACATACCTGGTTATTATTATGTATGTGAACTGCGCAATTCTCAAAAATGAGAGCCATAATGTTGTATAACAGTGTATCATATACAGACATATACCCCTTTAACAGGAATATATGTAGGCTAGTTTGTTCTGTAATATTGCTATACATAATATAATATTTAATACATCAGCAGTGATAGAGTATGCACTCATGATTTAAACATCGAGATGGGCGTACTTCTTACTTTACTATGTTACCATACTCTAACTTCCGATAACTGGTAGATAGAGTGCACCAGTCAATCTGAAAATTACCTTTACTGCCTTGCAGATAATCAGAAAAAAATGGCAGATTTTGTTGGAAAAAAAGAGACATTTCGAAGAGAAACAGTATTTCCTATGAACATATTCTTTTCAAAACTTATGCATTGTTAGTAAATATCATGTAATGTTCGATAATGAAATACAAAACATATGTCACCATACTTAATTTATAGAAAAAGGGAGTTATAACTCGTACCTTTTCTTAAAATGTATGGGTTTTGGAGCAAATAAACACATACCTTTTTCTTTAACTGTTAAGTTCTATATTCCGTCTTTTTATTTAAATGGATTCCATACGTGTAAAAATAACACACAGCCATCAAGTTAGTAGTATTTAATGTTTTTTAGTTATTTTTTACATTTTAGACAGACATTTAGGGCTTAAGAATAAAAAAGCTATAGCGGCTAAACCAATAAATCTCTCCATGGTCTGTTTCAAAATACTGAAACTATACTTGATGTTAGTGTATCAACAAATAATTTCATTATCCAATCAGTTAATAAGGTTCATTATAATAAAATTCTTAAATGAAGAACGTTTGTAAAAGTATGTAGTCGCTCTTCGGTATACACGAAAAAGGTGCGCATAACAACTGTAGGAAATGTTCTTAAAGTCAAGATAATATCCTCGTTCATTTCTACTAGTTCTTTATTGAAAATCTCCATTTAAGAAAGTTTGAAAAGTGTCTTTGTAACATTGTTTGCTCTTTCGAAAATTTAAAGAAATCAGATATATTTGTTTTACCTTATTTTCAAGTTTCTGTGGCTGATTCAGAACTGTTTGTTTTCATAAAATGTGTTTTGAAAAGCTATATTTTCCATTTTGAAGTATTCTTCAACACTCTATGTTAAAACGCAAATACGTGTTTGTGGTGATGACATAATTTATAACTTCCTTTTTTTTTAAGTTTTATTTTGTAACAGTGACAGAAATATTTGTAATGGACCAGGAATCGAATCTCCACCTACTTCTTTTCAAAAATAATGCATATAGTTTTAAAAACGCATCATAATTTTCAGCATAAACAAAATGGAAATGTAGAATACTAAACACTGAACGCCTTGCCATTGCCATGTTTTTCACACATTTGTCTTTCGCCTTTAACTAAATGAATATGTTGCTACTTTTTATTTCGAATTAGAACAATATGATCTATTAAATATAATGAATTACATATTAACAATCCTCAGTTAAAACAATCAGTGTGCAAATGAACCTCTGTAACCTATTACCCTTTGTAAATACTGTACATAGCATTTGGATTAGGGATATCAGTTTCCTCAAGTGATGGTCAGAGCAGCAGGGGTGATGATTTGTGGCTGATAAGCCAGAGCATTGATTTCAGCCAAATTTTGGGATAAAATGTTAGACTGTATAATGTTGTGTATTGTGAAGTAGAGGCAGACCTGAGTGTTCGAATAATGTTGTGTATTGTGAAGTAAAGGCAGACCTGAGTGTTCTAATACTGTTGTGTTTTGTGAAGTAGAGGCAGACCTGAGTGTCCGAATAATGTTGTGTATTGTGAAGTAGAGGCAGACCTGAGTGTTCGAATAATGTTGTGTATTGTGAAGTAAAGGCAGACCTGAGTGTTCTAATACTGTTGTGTTTTGTGAAGTAGAGGCAGACCTGAGTGTCCGAATAATGTTGTGTATTGTGAAGTAGAGGCAGACCTGAGTGTTCGAATAATGTTGTGTATTGTGAAGTAGAGGCAGACCTGAGTGTTCTAACAATGTTGTGTATTGTGAAGTAGAGGCAGACCTGAGTGTTCGAATAATGTTGTGTATTGTGAAGTAGAGGCAGACCTGAATGTTCTAATAATGTTGTGTATTGTGACGTAGAGGCAGACCTGAGTGTTGGAATAATGTTGTGTATTGTGAAGTAGAGGCAGACCTGAGTGTTCTAATACTGTTGTGTATTGTAAAGTAGAGGCAGACCGGAGTGTTCTAATAATGTTGTGTATTGTGAAGTAGAGGCAGACCTGAGTGTTCTAATAATGTTGTGTATTGTGAAGTAGAGGCAGACCTGAGTGTTCTAATAATGTTGTGTATTGTGAAGTAGAGGCAGACCGGAGTGTTCTAATAATGTTGTGTATTGTGAAGTAGATGCAGACCTGAGTGTTCTAATAATGTTGTGTATTGTGAAGTAGAGGGGATCGGAGTGTTCTAATAATGTTGTGCATTGTGAAGTAGAGGCAGACCGGAGTGTTCTTATATTGTTGTGTATTGTGAAGTAGGGGCAGACCTGAGTGTTCTAATAATGCTGTGTATTGTGAAGTAAAGGCAGACCTGAGTGTTCTAATAATGTTGTGTATTGTGAAGTAGAGGCAGACCGGACTGTTCTAATAATGTTGTGTATTGTGAAGTAGAGGCAGACCTGAGTGTTCTAATAATGTTGTGTATTGTGAAGTAGAGGCAGACCGGAGTGTTCTAATAATGTTGTGTATAGTGAAGTAGAGGCAGACCTGAATGTTCTAATAATGTTGTGTATTGTGAAGTAGAGGCAGATCTGAGTGTTCTAATGCATCGTGCAGTAGAATAAGACTCTAGTGTGAAGTAATAGATGGTGAACTGCTCTGAGTTAAAATAAACGGTAGCGAGTACTTGTCACTACCGTTCCTGAACAGTCTGAATCAAAACAGACACTGCAATTAATGTTTGTGTGCGACGATTTCCAAATTTCTCCTTTCATACTTTTATTTTATTTTAAAGACGAAGTCGTTAGTATCCTAATGCTCATGCTCGTCTAAAATATAATTCAATGATAAAATACGATATTATCATTACTCCTTGTACATCTTTCTCTTTTTTCTCTCTTGTTCAATAAGCCCGGTTCAGATTCAGTTATATAATTATAATGTTGCTTACAACCATGTATCGTCAGTGGTCCAAAATATTTGATAGAGGCTTTTAAATTTGACATATTTATTTCATGGAAAAAAAAAAGTTTTGTCAAGTCTGTGTAGATGTTCTTCGCTGACTGTGATAACAAATGTAAACTAGTGAATTATGAACTCGGTGTTGATGAGAATTAGATGTATCTATCAGTCGAACATTAATCAATTCCAAGTCAACAACATCCCGGTATAACTCAACATTTTCAGTCAAGTTTTAATTTCAAAACGCTTGTGAACTGCAAAACAATGGACAAAACAATTGGAGCAATGGAAAAGGCAGAGACGTGTTTACATCATATTACACCAAGGATATGGCACAACAGCGCATACCTCCTGTTATTTCGATAATGTCTATGATTTCCGATTACATAACAGTAACTGTAATAGAATTTGCCGATCTGATTAGTATTGTTGCATTGTACCCAAGCACTAGACTGAGCGATACAAGTATAGGATTCGACAATTACACGATACCCAACAGATAAGACGGACGGCATTCTCATTATATTGGTAATTGAAGAGGTACAACTGAGCATGGAGGCAAAGAGTAAACTAAAATCATATAAAACCATATCATTGAATTTTCTAATACGAATACAAACAGGTTGAATTCAGTTTATAAAAACAAAAGTCTGATATCAAAGCCCAGTTTCTGAATATATCTTGAGGTCGGCGCTATTTTCTTTTTTAATTAGATTGCACTTAAAGACCCATTATGTTGTTGTTTTTCGCGATTTAATGCGCAGAATCTCGAGAACAATGTGTACTACGATTGGCAAAACGTAACATTGTCAGATCCAGAAAATACAATTTTCGTGGCATGCGAGTTTGTAGCTGTATAATTGGCTCTGGTAGGTATACACCCTCTCGTCTGATACACAATAATATATGCACTGCATGACCTCTATATGATCTTATCTTCAAACAGGCATTGCACATTTGGCTGTTCCTGCTAAAACATTGATTCTTTGTCTGAGATACCATTACATGCATATCTTAGCGTCATAATACGTTCCACACCAACCTTTGAATGCAGTTCAGCGCAAACCTGTACCATACGAAGACGATGCCTCGCCAATAATTTGTTTTTCTGGATAAACTTTGATTTCTTTTTCATGCATATCAGATTTCGTGAAAATATCGAGTATCATCACTTCTTGATGAATTAAATGTGTTATTTCCTCCAAAACAACATATATCCTCTCTATAAATAAATTAGAAATATTTGTCAACACTATCCAGATGTTCAGGTCGTGTGGTGAGGGGTATGTGCCGATTGAGGGTGGTTGTTATTCACGGGTTCTTAAAATACCCGTGATTGAATGTGCGTGGAGTGGGTTGTGAGTTGGTAACTTATTTCGACACTCCAGTTTTAGGGTTTAGCCTGGCTGGCTTAAGCCGTTTATATTGTGGCTATAGAGTTTGGATTACTCAAAATGTGTATGTTATATATATACATTGTCATCAGTGGCTTTGGAACCAAACCAATGTATACACATTGTACAATGTGGCTGTTGTTGGTGAGAAAGCTGCTTAAATGAGGTTTTCAATGACATTCAGTCAATCAAAGTCAATCGTAATTACGTCTCCTTCATTTACATGAAGATGAAATAGTTTTTCATTCAACCTTTAACACGTAGGTCAGTTTACTTGAAAAGTATACATATTCCTAGTTTATAGTCAAAGGAGCATAATAGAATGTATTTGTAAATTTGGAAATGCTTTAGTCCTAGTCTTCTTGAATAAATAATTATTTACATAGGTGGTCATTCAAAATCTAAAGTTAATTGTAACATTGAATTTAATTAATGGGTTGCAGAGGTGTCTGCCTGTGGTTGGATGCCATTATGGAACAGAATGAACATTGAAACAGATTTTTTATTGAAACACATAATTCGTTTCTACCGACTATAAATTTACTTCTATGCATGGTGATGTGTATCTTAAATTCACTTCAATGACTTGGTGCCAAGTGTTGAAGACATTAAAGTTGTTATCTCTTGAGGACCACCCACATATATTGGTATTGCATGTGGGAGGCTATGACATTGGTCAAGTACCCTCAGATGAATTAAGGAAAAGTATTATTAAAACACTACATGACATACACGACTTGAATCCTGAAGTTAAGATTGTTTGGTCATAGATTTTACCACGCTTGTATTATGGAAAAGAAAAGTCCCATAAAGCTTTGGACAAAGTCAGGATTAGGGTAAATAGTCAAGTTGCAACAGAGGTTTTCCGAATGAATGGTGGATATATTAGATATCCCGAAATTGATGAGTCCGATACTGGCCTATTCAGTGATGGGGACCCTGTGCATTTGTCACATCAAGGCAATGATTTGTTTCTGTACAGAATGGCACAAAGACTGCAGCGTTTTTTAAGTACAGATGCCAGAAATTCGCCTTTAGTTTCTGAAAACGGCCCGTGGCTTTAATAAAATGAATTCAAATTATTGTTGATGTGCAGTCACTTTTTTTGAATATATGTATAACCTCTATATAAGGTTATCTGCTTATCCTTCATCAATTTTAAACTTTTAAGTTAACCCCTTAAAATATAGTGCTTTACCCAGTTTGGGTCATAACCCATTTTGTTGTTGAAAATAAATTTATTTGTATTTTGGCAATTTTATATGCTAACCAATTTGGGTTGCATACCACTTTTGGGTTACAGTTAATGTTATAAATTACCATATTTGGGTCATTTGTTGAATGTTGTCGACCATATTTTGGTCATATGATGAATGTTGTTGTTGGCGAGACAAATCTCTTCGATTGTGAAGTGCATCAGCCATACCTCCATTTGAGGACTTGTTCTTTTCACTGCTGTGCTCTGCTTCCCCCATTTTAATGGCGGTGCCTCTCGTGGTGCCTCTGTCACCACTTGTGGCATGTGGCAGTATGTCGCGGTCACAGCAGTGTGTAGTAATTATTTTACGAGAACATTTGAAGGAAAGCAACTAAATTTTAAATATCTGGCTTTGTGAACATCTGGTCCCAGGGTTCATTGAGTACAGTTTTCATTCACTTCAAAACTTGGTCCGAGCTATGACCATTTTTCAAATTGTTATAAATATCGTGACTGCACATTTGTTATGCACATTATGTTTCTTGTTATATTATGCTGAAGCCATGGCCTTGTTATTCCAATAAATATAAACTAAGTTCAGTGTTGAGTCTCTTTCATAGCCCATCTTCAATAACGGGATTTGTCGTTCATCGACATAAATCCTTTTATTTAAGTGGGATTGATAATTTTCATAAACAATTTTCGCAATCCTGTTTATTGTGTGTTTGGCTGCCCTGTTTTTGCTTTATTAATGAGTGTGTAAATCGCACGCTACACCAATTATCTGTCTCTAGGTCTAATTACACTAAATCAACAGGATGTGCTCGCCTCAACAGGATGTGCTCGCCTGGTGCAGTCGAAAGTAGTTCTGTATTAAAGAGTGCTAATCTTTTTTTCTTTAAAAACTTTTTTTAGTGCTGGTTCCTGTTATTTTTGGCTATAACTGTATTCTGGACATGTTGTTGATATTTGAAAATGCAGCTCATCATGTTTTTGACAGTTTTTTATATAAATTTGAGAAGTGAAAGTAGACAGGGTATGAAATTGCAAGGGGTAAAAATAGTGTTGACCTTTGACCCGGTGTTAGTATACAACTGAAGAAATGTTTCTTAGAAGGTATTAAAGCCCCTATTTCCTTGTTGATGTTTAATAGCAGACATGTTTATTTGCATGATAAAATAAGTTTCCCAGAATTCTAACGAGGTTTGAGTTTTTAACAGGTTGTCAAAATTCTAACTTTACTATGGAAGGGCAATGGAGACTCATTTACGCTATTATAACCTATAAGGAGAAATCATGTATTTTTCAGAATTGCATAAAAAATGATTTTCTATGCATTTATTTTGTTTGAATAGGTGAGTTGAACTCAGAAACAGAGAAAAAATATAACTTTCAGACTTTTAGACTATTTTAGAGTGTTTTTGGCAACTTTTCCTCAAATTTTCTGATTTTCCTTAAAAATGTGATATTTTAAAAAAAATTGGAATTTTTGTGAAAGATATATGGCAAAATGTGTGGTATACATACTCAGGGATGTGAAAAAAAGCCACCAGAGTTGATTTGATGAGAAAATGTTGAACGGTTGCTGAGATATTGCTTTTTATATTATTTCTTAATTTCTCGACAAAATCGACTCGATTTAGTGCATGGTCAAGCGCAGGTAAATCGCAATAATTTCAAGATGAAGTCATTCGGCATTGCGAAACAAGTCAAAATGTTCTTTTATTAAGTTGTTAGGTTGAATCGACCAGTTTAATTAAAAAAACATGACGCAAAAATAATCCCTTATAGGTCTAATTACACTAAATCAACAGGATGTGCTCGCCTGGTGCAGTCGAAAGTAGTTCTGTATTAAAGAGTGCTAATCTTTTTTTCTTTAAAAACTTTTTTTAGTGCTGGTTCCTGTTATTTTTGGCTATAACTGTATTCTGGACATGTTGTTGATATTTGAAAATGCAGCTCATCATGTTTTTGACAGTTTTTTATATAAATTTGAGAAGTGAAAGTAGACAGGGTATGAAATTGCAAGGGTAAAAATAGTGTTGACCTTTGACCCGGTGTTAGTATACAACTGAAGAAATGTTTCTTAGAAGGTATTAAAGCCCCTATTTCCTTGTTGATGTTTAATAGCAGACATGTTTATTTGCATGATAAAATAAGTTTCCCAGAATTCTAACGAGGTTTGAGTTTTTAACAGGTTGTCAACATTCTAACTTTACTATGGAAGGGCAATGGAGACTCATTTACGCTATTATAACCTCTAAAGATGCAGCCATTTTCTGCATGTGGTATCAGATGTAAATTGCAAACTTTAGCATGTGTCGTGTTCATTTATGAAAAATACCCTCCCTCCCATACCCTCATTTTATTACCTATGCATATTATTGTTCTGTTTTGCTTTGCCAGTTTTATATACATTTCAGTTACATTACTCGAGAAATGGCGGTTTGGGCACAGCGTATCCTAACACAGATGTGAAGTACTAAGAATATTAATCCTATTGTCGTGGCTTCAGCGGTGGATATTCCACAGGGTTGGCAGTATGTCGCGGTCACAGCAGTGTGTAGTAATTATGTTACGAGAACATTTGAAGGAAAGCAACTAAATTTTAAATATCTGGCTTTGTGAACATCTGGTCCCAGGGTTCATTGAGTACAGTTTTCATTCACTTCAAAACTTGGTCCGAGCTATGACCATTTTTCAAATTGTTATAAATATCGTGACTGCACATTTGTTATGCACATTATGTTTCTTGTTATATTATGCTGAAGCCATGGCCTTGTTATTTCAATAAATATAAACTAAGTTCAATGTTGAGTCTCTTTCATAGCCAATCTTCAATAAATGCACAAACAATAGTAAGTTCAAAACGTATTTTATGCATGTTACCTGTACAGTAAGTATGATGAGGTTGTTTATTCTGGAGGAGATTTCTTCATTTACACCCGTTTTATTGGGATGACAATACGTCGAGTGTGGTTTGGTGTGCATCCTGAAACCTGGATTAAACCTCCAGCGACCATTTTGCCACTGACAGTTCCTGTGCGGCACCTCTTGTCAATCCTTTTATAATTGCAGTCACTCGAACATGTAGATAATACAATGTGATTGGTTAAAAAGACGATCACATGATCATTTAATGATCCAATGAACTGTACGAAGAACTACTTTCATCCGCCATTCATAGAGTGTGCGTAAAAAACAAAACAACCCGTATCCAGTATTACTAATTAGTTTTAATAAATTCAAAAACTAAGTACTTTTAGGATAGTAATTGCAATTATAAGGGTTTAATGTATTTGGTTCATCGCTCATCGGAATATAACTGCAATTCGGGCATTATGTTAAGCTGTGTGATGAGACAATTGCAGTTATTTTCCGATGAACTGAATTGGATTTTATAGTCGCACAAACAGCTAAGGTCATATTGCGACTTTCTAGCTTTCATTGGTGGAGGAAGACCCCAGGTGCCCCTCCGGGCAATTCTCGTGCACGGGCGGGCACCTGGGTAGAACCACCGACGTTCCGCAAGCCAGCTGGATAGCTTCCTCACATAAAGATTCCTAGGCCCCTGAGGGATCGAACCTACAGCGGTGAGGGGCAAGTGATTTCAAGGCAGAGACGTTAACCACTCGGCCAGGGGCGCCCCTATTTTCCGATGAACGCAGATAAAAATACATTAAACCCTTACATTCTTGTTGAGTCCGAAATTATGCATCCATTTTTCCTTGTAATTGTTGTTGGTTCTGAATGCGTGTTTTGTTGGACTTTGTTCCGTGAATGCTACGTTTCCTTTCGACTTTTATATTTTATTATAACTCCGGTTTCATCTTCAACTCCGTGTCCGGCGTATGACCCGAATCAATACACGCAGGCGATGATCACTATGTGTCTAAGGACGAGTGTTAGTGTTGTATTTGATTGTTTATCTGTCATTTTGTTTATTTTATTATCTCTGATTGTTATCATGTTGAGACAACATGATACCATCTTACAAAGGGAGATACAAAAGTTCGCGGAGTCTTGGCATTTTAATAGATCTAGACGATTTGTGAATCAGATTTGCTTCATGTCTATTGGCGAAAGATCAAGGTTTCTCACACAGTTCATAATCACTTAATATTAATAATGCACTCAGAACACGAAAGAACTGTGACGTTGAGCAATAACGTCAACAAGACGTTGCGCAATTAACGTCAACAAAGTGTTGAAGACGGTGGCGTCGTATGCCGAGATCGTTCAACAAAGCAAAATAGTTTGATTGCAATCATATACAAACTAATTTAAAATGTAATACATAGATAATTTAACTGCTCAATTCGATTATAAGAAAATCATTCACTCGATAGTATGCGGGTTTTGGGTTTTCACTCACTCGCTTACGCTTGCTCGTGATAAGAATCACCAGCATACCATCTCTTTATAATCGAACCCATTTTATGCGTGTATTCAAAGAAAACAATCTTGTCATTTTTCTTTATAAATTACTATATTACTCATCGGCGTAGCTACTAGTAAGGAATATAGGTCCGGGCCCATACATCCATTTGAATGGGGAGGGGGGGGGGGGGGGGGGGGGAGGGGGGGGGGTTAAGGGTCAATATTTGTTTCTTATTTTAGGTGTACTTAATTCAACTTTGTCAAATGGTAATTCTCAAACTGTAACATTGTATTGGAAATGGCCGTAACTCGTGTTGATAGATTATGTGGCCCGACCCATATATATCTTCAAAAGGATTTGAATTTTATAGTATATCTCTATGACCAGAGTGTTTATCAACCAAAACAGTAACACATTAGGCAGTTTTAAAATCACGACTTTACTTATTTCATGGGCATATATATATATTCTTTCCAAATATCAAGTGAATATTTATTTATCTAGTTTTTTTAGATGTTTCATTCATTCTTCCTGTTGTATTAAATGCTACAAAGTAAAGGCGGTGTTCAGCTCCTTAAACGTTAATGCAAAGGTCGAACAAAGGGCAACCAATACGCAGCCAAGCCAAAACACGCATTTAGGTAACATGATTATCGATTTCTATAGTATCTAATATTGCGAAAAGTATGTGTCAAAAAAATCCAAATACTTTACTGAAAAAAAAGGGATTCATTCAAAGCAAAGATCACAAATAAGAAAGAAAATTAGTAGACTCGGTTTTACCTTTTGGCTCGATGATTTCAAAGGACCAGTAGGTATTAACACTAATTATTTGTAGTCGGGGCGACTTTTACAGCCGCCATACAACATTCAACGAACACTAGTTTGAATGCCAATACATGCAAAAACGGATTCCACGAAGCAACGAACACTAACATGGGAGAAAAGTAACACTCTATATGTCCATGAAAGGTTATATTAGGTTTAACTCCTCTGTAATTACATTACAGCAACAGATGATATTTCCTAAGAAATTTAATATATGTAAATAATGTAAATACATTGCATAAATCAATATTTTGATGCCTGTGTTTTGTGAAAGCTATATTTTCTAATCGTGTTTGTTAGATATTATAACCTGGCTGGGATAACTTTTTTTACACTGTCATGTTTGTTGGGTAAGAGTGAGGTTTAGTGCACCCTAGAACCTGCATGGTTTATACCTAAGCGGTCTTTTTTGCCAATGTCCGTTCCAAGGCGGTAGCCCTATTGTCAACCCTTATGTGTTTGTGATGTTTTATCTTATATTTTATTCATCTTTATTTATAGTTGTTCTTTATTTCTTTGCGTGTTTGTGGTTTACTGTCGTCCGTGAATGTTAAGTTTCCTGTTCGATTTTTATATCTACTTTTGTATATCTACTGTTGACATATCCTAATATAGATATAAAAATCGAACAGGAAAGCAGCATTCAAGGAGACAGTCAACCACAAACACACACAGAAACAAAGTACAAATTTAAAGATGAATAAAAGGCCAAATAAGACATAACAAACACAAAAGGGTTGACAATAGGGCTACCACCTTGAAACAGTCAGCGGCAAAAAAGGTATTGTATGTAAATTAATAGAATACAAAAAGAAGTCGAACGTCCTTACGTGCCTATTACTTACCTTTTCTTGACTGTTGATAAGCGAATGACTTCTTGACCGGTCCTTCGCCATTTTGCTAAGCTGATCGGTCAGTATAACTGTCAAGTGTACTAGCGGCGTTGCAACAATACTTAAACAGCTGCTCAAGTGTATGGCTGGTGTTAACTATAACTTCGTTTACTAGTACTTGTAATATTAGCTCGATTCACGAACTGACCATCGACGGTGTTTTCGGTTGTTAAGTAGTATTATGTAACTCCTAGGCTGTGTAAAAACTGTATGCCACAACTAACAACTCAAAAACTACTACAATCGTTAAATGCTTGTATTAGTACAATGTTCTTAACAACGTATAAAACCTCACTTGGGTTTTCACCAAGAGCTTCAGTACTTATACAAGTGTATTTGTTGCCAAACGCAATGTATGTATACCAATGTCAATGACCTGACTAATAATTTTACTATAACTTTAACGTTCTCTGAATTGTTAATGTCTAACACACCATCGACATCCCCAATATGTTTAATGTTTAACACACCATCAACATCACCTGTATTATTAGTGTCTAACACATCATCAAGAACTCCTGTATGTTCAATGTTTAACACATCATCAACATCACCTACATTGTTTATGTCTAACACATCATCAACATTCCCTATATGTTTAATGATAAACAAACAATCAACATCACCTGTATTATTAGTGTCTAACACATCATCAACATCATCTGTATGTTCAATGTTTAACACATCATTAATATCACCTGCATTGTTTAATGCTTAACCCATCATCAACAACACCTGCATTGTTAATATCTAATACATCATCAACATCCCCTGTATGTTCAATGTTTAACACATCGTCAATATCACCTGCATTGTTACTGTCCAACACATTATCGACATCTGGTGTATTGTTAATGTCCAACACATCATCATCACATTTAGTGTTAACGTCTAAGACATCATCAACATCACCTGTATTGTTAATTTCACATTACCAAGCTCATCTTAGGATTCCTGACATGTTGGCCAACATGTTATCCAAAATGTTATTGAGTACTATTGTGTACGTTTTTCAGTTTAAATAACTCACACTATCAATACATCTAATATCTCATCAATAATGATGTCTTTTATATTTAGTTTTAGGTTTCTAAAACAGTACTACAGTATTGAAATATAGTTTACTCTATCCAATAGAACACACGATGCTTGTAAGCTAAGAATAATAAGTGTTCTTGTAGTGTTGCTAGTATATGATTATAGCTTCCTGAGATGCGCAGATAGAGTGTACGATGGGTACATTTAGTCTTTAGATTTTCACGTTTAATTTTAGCTTTTTCTTGCACGTATATCAGCAATCACGTCATATGTCAAGAGTTGCATGAGGTCATTTTGTAAATAGTAAAATAAGTAAAACGCCGATTGATGGCAAAAATGTCTAAGGGAATTAATCAAGGATATCCGGTTCAGATAGGGAAATTCCAATCCATGGTACATCTGCTGTACTTGGAACTTCTTCGGAGTCTTTGTTCAAAACAGTCACTCGTATACGTATAACTTCGGTTTGGAATTACCTATCTGCACTGGGTACTAATCATGAAAGAGTATTATATTCTTTAAAGTTTGCACTTCCTTTATTAGTGGCATTAGTATTGACGTTGCATATTAATTTGCCTTGATACACTCATACAGTTTCACGACAATCATATCGTTTACACACTTAAAACAATCTCATTCACGCTTATTGATTCCTTTACGACTGCATATTTGTCACAATGTGTATATACTTCATATATTACAAAGTTCACGTTTAGTGTTTCTTCTTCAACTTCTCCATAACTTGTATAACAAACGTGTAAACTACATATATTTCAAACCCAGCGTGTTTATTGTTGCTTCCACAATTTCTTAAAGATCCCGGAAAAAGGGTGCATACATTTTAAGACAGATTAAGGCTTCGTTACGCAATTAATTCAGCATTTACAAATATATCAATTTAGTATACAAACAACATTAAGCTTTAATTTAGTACTTGCTCCGTAATGGCAGACAATTTCACTACCTTACTGACATTATGTGTTTTTTCGACAAATGTTTCGGTATTGCCTAATATGTTTTGTCTACATGTTAAGCACAGTTATATATCGTCGACAACTTCTTCAATTAATTGCGTGCATGTCGCAACTTACAATACGCGTGTTTTTCCCTACAATTAGTCCAGTTTATAAAGTTCTATGACACAATTAAGCACAAGTCAAGTTTATTTCTTTAACGTTTATCTTTCTGCTGCTGCAGTTTCACCAACATAATCTTCCAGAGAAAACCAGAATCTTATATAACCTTGTTTACAGCTCAAAGAAGAGTAAAACAATGGCTACGGGTTACGAAGCAACCAAATAATAATGAGCATTGTCAGCAGGTTTATGATAATACAAGCAGTCGTATTTGTTGCCCTCGTCAGGTACATAAGTATCCGCTTTGCAACTTGATTGCTTGTTGGCAAAATAGTACTAACCGTATTGACTTCTACAAGCGTGTATCAAACAAGCACATCATTGATATTTAAGGCGTTGTTACATATAATAAAAAATATAGGAATTTGTAAACATATCATACTGTCAAGGTAGAGAGGAATACAAATTATAGTAGCTATGTGAACGTGTTTTTTCAACAAAAAACGATGACATTTACAGCCTTTGTATTTGTGTTAGAGAGCCCAGTGATGGCTTATGTGTGCTAATGTAGTTGGAAAGTGTTCAAAACGGAACCAGGTACACATTATGCAATCATATAATCAATGCAAATTTTATTGCAAACGTTCCGAGGTAACGAAATATTACTGTTTCCTTCCCCTCGAAATGTTAATTCGTTCACATGATGTAATAGATCGGTCTCGAAATGTTAGTTTTTTTTTAATTTATGATAGTTCTTTTACTCGAAATTTATAGTAATTTTGGATTTACGTATGAACAAAAAAATAAATATCTGAAAATGCACCCCAAACGAAAACATGTTCTCAAGTAAGCTCATTTTAATTGATAAAAAAGCTATTTCTATCGTCACTATACCTATGTAACTCACGTAAACTTTCCCCGTCCATTGCAGCCATCTAATACTATTATAGTATCTATACGACACGTGGATATGTATGCATATACCCACATATGATTACATCACATGAAGAATACCGTTTACACAGTGGAAACAGTTACAAAATATAAAACAGGAACCCTTGGCAATAATTTTGTTACGCGTTAGTTGACTGTTCACATCTTCAGATATATCCAGGATCGTATTGACCAATAATTTAGTTAGACAATTGCGTAAACTGGCTTTTTCCAGTATTATATTACATAAGCAAATACAATAACTCAGTACGCATCCGCCGACTTTGAAAATGGTCCAACTTGTCCAATAACTGTTTTAACAAAATGTCAGGATAGTTTGGTGAAAGTCCAATATATGATTTTTAACATTTGAGTAACCTTGCATATGTTGAAAATGACGTAAACACCATACACACAAACAAACAAAGTGAGTAAAAAAAAAAAAAATTATCTGTCGGAACTAATAAATAATGATTAGGGAGATATTTCGGAAGCAACAAACACAGCCAAGAGAATAAAGTAGCAAACTCCATGGCTATGAACTGATTATGCTCTGATCACACCATGCCTTTATGATACAAGCATTGACAAACCTACATACTATTTACCAAAGTAAGTTTGTGTTTACAAACTGAAACTTGTGCATGTTTTCTTTTTATCAAGAGTCAAGATCAATAACTGTGTAACTCAAATGTACGTTATATTCTGTGTGTGTGTGTGTGGTTGACTGTCGTCCTAGAATGCTACTTTTGCTCATTGTTGAAAATGTCCAATAATAACAAACCTTCAAGTCATGTTGGGATAAAATGCAATATAAATTAGTACAGTTATTATATTCGCATTTCTCAAAGGAAAAACAGATATACTGTGAACGGTCCCGTACGTCTGTCAGTCGGTTTTGCTCGTAACCTGAACTCCTCCTTCATTAGTTCATTATTCATAGTTGACACAGTGGTTGCTTAGGATGAGTAGAGGACAACAAACCCAAATCAGACCCAAGGGGCCAGAGGTCAAGGTCAAAAGGTCAAATTCGTGAAAATGAACATTAAACTCGTTAGTATTCAAAAATATTTATGAAATATTTTATATGCAATAAGTAACGCTTAAACTGTGGATATAGTTTTGCGATTTGATGTTGATATCCTCCTCCCTTTGGGACGGAACTTTTGGACATATGGATTTTTAATTGTTCCTGATAGTCTGAACTCCTCGTTCATCAAAAGAAGGAGGATGTTCATAATTAGCACGTAAGTAGACGTGAGAATTATCTAGAGCCATGATTCCTCGTGTTAGAATTATCAGTAGGACCGCGTACCGACCCTCATACCCACTTTTCTGGCGAGATTTTCGACGACATCACGCAGTGCCTGCAATAAAAACTGCCGTATTTCAATATAACAAACCTCCTTATATATCGCACGTACATGCATAAAACTCACCAAAGAGAAGAATGACACGCCGACATATTCGGTTTTTGTAAGCCACTGTTAATTTCTGTTAATTTCAGAAATGTTCATTGCGTTCGAAATAATCTCGTTCTCGTGTGACGTCTAGTTCCGTTCTGGGAACTTAACCACGCCCTACTGAAACACTTTCCGGTTAACGTTGTGTGTCTGTATCAGGGCGGGTTAAGTATCCAGATCGTGATCCAGGTACGCGTAAACATTACAGAAAAGAAATGTCGGCATTCGTACATAAAATGCCTAGATCGACGAGATATTTTTTATGTTGGTGAGTTTTATGCATGCACGTGTGGTATTTTATGTTTACTCTATTGAAATAAGGCGGTTGTGTATGCAGGCAATCCATGAGTCTTCAGAAACCTCTTTTGATGGCGTCAACCTTGATACCTACCTATTCTATAAAAGATGGCATCGTAGATCTATGAGAGCTATGAATCCCGCAGCTAGCACAGAGGTTGCCTAGGATTTACAGATGAGAACAAAGGCTTTGGTTCTGACCCCTAGGTCAGTTAATGTAAAAAAGTCAAATTCACAAAAATAATTATAACAGAATATATTTTTTCAAAATTGTTAAAGAAATGTCTTGCATTCTTATTGTTTCTTGTAATCTGAACTCCTGCGTCATGTTACGAGGGTGTTCCGTCTGACTAAGGTGTGTACATGATAGCGATTTGCGGAAAATTGCGATGGCCCCCATCGACTTCGTTCTAGTTTTGTAAGCTGTTGTTTTTCGTATTCGACAAAATCAATGGAAAATTGCGTTGATTTTTATCAGTGGACTCATTCGCTAAGCAGAAGAACATGAAAAATAAAATAAACAACAAAAACAACAACATCCATCGGTTTACAATTTTACAAGACATGCCATATAATAGAATAATGTATTTACTCTACCTTAACATTCAATTTCTGGAGTTTCATATGGAATTCCCGTTGATAATCTGATAATCCACTAAGACAGCGACATTGCCACAATCACATTGTTAATGTACACGCAAATTTCATTTATATGTGTATTTTAAGATTCATAGACAATATATATCGTCCCACTATGTTTAATTTACAATGAATTGAAGATCGTATACTATATTCCTGTAGCGCCCTAACGCCTCCGTATCTTTTATGAAATCATTATATGTTGAATGCAACCCAAAAATGCCAAAGTACAATGATGCTCAGGGTATCCTTAAAAAAGTAATTGGTTTACCAACCCTAACCATAGCGAAAGCAATATGTAGCAAGTTTTATATTCTTTTTTTCTTTGTTCTCTATTTTAACGAGTTTTCTTTACATAAAGATAAACATAGAGTCCCCAAACTGAACTTCAAACAATTAGGTAGCGCCCTCTTTGATATGATTACAGCATGCAATATTTTGTTTAATATGACCTCGTACATAAGCACCAGTTATAACATCTTTAATAATAAGTATCAATCACATAACCGTTTCATATAACAAACTAGAAACATATTTTTTTATCCATAAAGGCTTCTTAAAGAGAAAAAATCCTGGTATTTGATTGCATTTTTATTTGCTTTTAAACACAACAATAATTACTACATCCATTATGCGTAAACTGTTAATATAAAAGACAAAGTATTTCGCATAAAACATATCGACCTTTGAGCTTTGTGCCAGACAATATGTATAAAGCGTACGCGTTATGTAATCTCCAGATTTCCATTCAGCTTAGTGATACAGACGTAAATGAAATAGGTAGGGCTATTACAACATTAACACGCTGCATGGTATGTTTTGTAAGATCAAGATTTCAAAATTTCATTATGTTTTATTAATTATTTGTTATTGTGAAGGGTTCACTTTAAATTCAAAACTGTAATATGTTCATGTTGTTTTATTTATTTTAATAGTGAATTTGTTCACTCTGTATTGGCTTGATATGTGTACAAACATATCAAGACAATACAGAATGTTATCATGATGGAAGGTTAAAACAATATATATATACACATCTCACAAATGCCAGCTTGTCTTGTCGTGCCTTTGGCGGTTTATTCTCTTACAAATCATCGAGTACTTACTTTGCTTTCTCCTACTTTATTCATATATACATGATCATCGTAGTGTTTAACTTATGTCTCCTAAAGATGTTAAAGGATTTACTTATTTCCATTGTTCCGTTTAATCTGGGTGGCAAGATGGTAAAACTGAGGTTTGGTGGACACTAAAAGCTAATTTCAAACCCTGGCGCGGCCGTTTTGCTACTAAACGTTCTAAGGCGGTACACCTGTTGTCATATATGTTGTTTGTGGGGTTGAAAAGGTTGCTTCTAGTGTTGTGTGTTTAAGTGCGTATTTTGGTTGACTACGTTTTGTGAATGCTTTTTTCCTGTTCGGATTGCACAACATATCTATTTACATTACGCATTTATCTACCATATAGAATATTATTTAATTCTTATTCCGAAATACACTCGTAATTCATCTACCATAACAGCATTTTGGAATAGAAAGGAATTCGTATGCTTATATAGTGAAGTGAACAAAATCACGAAACAACAAAAGAAAATACGAAACAGATAAAATGACTCAAATGTAATCCAAAATGTTTTAACTAAATCATCTACAGATCCAGATATAAACATTGCGGAGGGATAATTGCCCTATTGATACATTCCCAAAAAGTCTGACAAATAAGCAATACTCCGGAAAACAATTATTTACCAGATGTCTTAATTAGCTGCTAACTAACACACTTCTGATACTTCTGACTTTTAGTAGGTATTTCATTCGATTGTTTGGAGTAATAGTCATTGACCGAAAAACGACTGCCAGGGTAATAAAATTATGACATTATTATATGTCAAAGACAACTTACGTTACTGGCATTATGCACTAAGAATGGGTCAACTTCACTTAACATGCAGTGCCCGGCAAACTGCTAGGGTAATCCCATAACCTTGTTTGATAAACTTACTAACAATTCATACTGAAAAGGTGAACCCTTGGACGTTTGATACAATTGTATAAAAGTGATCAAGACGAACAATCTTACGAAGTTTGTAAATAACGTCACCAGAGAGGTCAAGTTGTGATAGTCCGCGCTAAAAAAGAGTTAAAGTACGTACTAGTGGGTCAGAGTTATGATAATACAAAACGTGTTTTCGAGGTTTATGGTAACGGTAGCCCTGATGGAGCGGTAGCCCTGATGGAGAATACCTTGTAGTTATACGCATAGTAAGGAATGTTCAGCCCTACTACAAACTCTAGAAAAAACAAATAAATTTAGAAACATACCGGCTTTATAAGGTTGTTTGTGTCAGCTTCGGTCTTTGCACAATCGTAAAAATAACAGGAAGAGTAACACGCAATTAACCAATTGTAACTCAGACCGCTTATAAAGCTCTTGGTAAACCAAGAACAATATGACTGATTTCAATATGAAACTCTCTACGAATTTCTTGTCAGACATAAAAGCGTGACTTAACATAAAACGGCTATTCCTTGTCTTTTTTTTCTAGGTAAAATAGTTGTCTTAAGTGGTTTCAGCGAAAGTGTCATTGACTCAAATACGTATAAAAGTTGAACAGGAAAAGTAGCATTGAAGGAACACAGGCAACCAAATACACGCAGTGAAACAAACAACCATTACAAGAATAAATAAAAGGGCAAGCATGTGGCAGCATAAATATAAAGAGGTTACACAAACTAGATCCAGCAAGTTTGTCTCAAAGTAACAAAGGTGCATTTCACCAGAGTCCTAATAAACGTTCCGACGTATACGGATAACTGAGGTTATCACGCAGAATCGTGAGACTATACATATAATTGTATTGTGGTAGCAACATATTTCTTCAATTATCATGACGTATGTCTTAAGCGGTAAGGACATTAAGACAGTTATACTCGTATAATGATTTAATGTCGTACCTTACGTGAAAGTGTTTGATATATACAGCGGTAATTAAATACGTGTAATCGTTGTAAGTGGTACTGGCAAAACTCCGAAAGATTTGGAGATCAGTCACAAGTTCCACAACATTCGTTCGCTTAAATACACCTTTATTCTGTGAATTAAAACACATTTGGCTAGCAAACGGTCCCATATCTGGAATAAAATACCGATTCAGTTTTTCAGCATTTCGCGACATTCATTCACACTATGCGTATTTTGAAATAAACATCTGTCAAAACCATATCTCTACCTAACCTCTGTGCTCGTACTCTCCAAGAAATAATCCTGAGAAACACAGTAAAATACTTACTATTCATGACAACAGACTTTAACCTTAGGTTAGATTTAGACTGTTTTTGTTTGAGAATAACAATCGTTTGTGAACTTATTTCAGCGGTTTTTAAACAAGGACAAAATCACATCCTTACCTAGCATTTCTAATAGCTTCAAACAATTATACCAATAATGTTCATGTGTTAAATCTATGTCCATAAATCGTCGTGCTAAACATGTTTTGTGCATTATATGAAATAGTACAAACATGCTCTGTGTTGGCAATTCATATACACGAATGCGAACACGTGTTTGTGTGTGTTTATTTGTATTACGTATGTTCGTGGGTAGTAATGGTTAGTGCAACTAGCCCATCGCCATCCACATTCCTTCTTGCAACTATGTATAAACAGACGATTACACAGAAACAAAAAAGCTAACCCTATCTCTTCTAAAACATAGATATTGAAACAATCAAAGTTAACGCTTCGCACACATAATTACACTGACCTTTAAGTACGTACGTTTTTGAAATTGAACAATCACTCTCAAAGCGAGTTGTTGTAGTCACAATATTAGTGATGAAATAGAAATTATTAAAGTGCTGGGATCTATTATAGGGAAATCCTTCACGAGATGGTAGACGTGTGGTTCTTTACACGAACGAGCGTATGCGAGTGAGTGAAATAGCAAAACACGTCTACCATCACGTCGACGTCAGCACCACTTTATTGACGTCTTAACTCAGCGTCACAGTTAGTTATTTTTGTGTTTGGAGTTAGTTAATAATATTTAGCGATTATGAATATTCTTTCACTGATAAATCCCAATCTTTTACCGATGAAAATGTAATATGTAGCTTCAAGGCAACATTAGTTAGTCCTAAATGTTGTCCAATATCTCCATTGATACATCATATAGCCACTGTGTACATTTTCTTGCTTGTCTATAATATATTAAAAGAGGCTATGTTCTCCCCTAGAATTTATATAACTTGTATGAATATTAATTAAAAACAATAGAGAGAGCAAATATTTATAAAAAGGAAGAGCACATTGTTATTTTTTTAAATTATGGTTACGATAATGACCTGATTAATAAACAATTCATAAAGTTGCAGTCTAACACAATGTAACCGTTTATTGCAATTTGAGTATACATCTGGTAAGGCCATAGATTATTTTTCGGCTCTGAAATCCTCCGATTCTAATTTTTGTAAAAATGAAAAAACAAATATCAAAAAACTTTTTCAAAAACACAAAAACAAAATCGGTAAAAAAAGTTTTTTTATGGTATCCTTAATTTGATCCTGCATTTCGAAAACGATGTGATCGTGTTTACATACTGATGTAAAGTAAGAAGATCACGAGTGTTTGTATATATTTGTTTTGGTCAATTTTATGTCATAATATAACTAACACCATTACAAGATACATACATATAGTTTCACACTGTTTTGTCCTCCTTCTTTGGAACTTCTACAAACTTTCTGACAGCTGAAACAATAATGGAATGTAACCACTGTGTTCATAGATGTCTTTATAATTAACCCATAACAATTGTAAACTAAGTATTTGTTCAGCTTTGTTCTTTCCGGGAAATAAGTATGTTATCAATTATCAATATATAACACGAGTATTGTCTTATAGATTTACAACGTTGTCATGCTGCATGAGGTAAGTGTTGAGTCTAATTCTAATGCAAATAAAATGTAACGCACTTCAACTGTGGCTCAAGGCTCAGAACGGCTTACATTCGCCGGATTTCCAGCTGAACTGTGCATTACATCACATAACGTTGCAACATAAAACGAAATGATTGGATAATGCCAACAAAATGATGGCGACCATGCATTGTTATTGTCAGATATAAAACAGATATAAAACGTGTGCGTGCATAATTATAACATTTGACAAAAGTATATGTTTACACTATTTCCTTTATTGAAGTAAGGAGTGTTATATACCATTATATTGTTATATACCATTATATATATACTGTTGTATATACTGAGTCAAAAAGGAACTTGTACACCTACATTTTGATAATCAACTTTATTTCAAATATTACACGGAGAAATTCTATAAAAACAAGTCAACACGATGACTATTGTCTTTTATCATGCAGATATGCACTTTTCTGCCTAATAAAGGGGTGACCTATTACATTTTGCTTTATTGGGCACTGACCAATAGAGCAAATCAATGCGGAATCCCTCGGCGCTTATTGTACGTAACGTTATCTGACGTCATGCACGTAACGTTGCCTGACGTCATAAAACAACAAAAAACAACAACAATGCGGCGTCCTCGATATTCTGACAAATAGGTAATAATAGTAATTCATACAGAAAATGTGGATAATCTACACTTTAAATAGAATATTATGTCAGTGCCTTTTACTATCAAGTTTATTAGGCTCGGCACGAACACGAAGAATGGCTCGGCAGAGACTCGCCATTCTTCGTTTTCTAATAAGCCTCGCCTAATAAACTTGATAGTAAAAGGCACTGACATAATATTCTCTATATGTTTTCTGACTATTATCTGATGTTTTCCCGTTTCACTCCATGCATTTTGCATTTTGGTTTGCTATTTTTTGACCTTGAGTAACTCAGTTCTGTTAGTAAATGAACGTGTCAAATTACTTTATTAATGCAAACATGTTGTATATTTTAAAACTTGTTTTGCTCAATTTGTAATTACAACGTTTTGAATATTTCCAAAACTAGATGTGCACATTTTCTTTCTTGACTCAGTATATGAACACCTCTCGGTATCTGGATGACATAAACTATGGTTGATAATATTTGTCCTAAAGAACTTCAGCTTAATAAAGCTAATATATCTGATAATAACGCTTCTTTTCTTGATTTAGATCTCTCTATTGAAAATGGTGAAATAATTAGCAAAATCTATGACAAGAGAGATGATTTTAATTTTAACATTGTTAATTACCTCCACTTGGATGAGGATGTTCCCCGAGCAACTTCTTAGGGTGTATGTGTCTCAACTTATTCGTTTTTCAAGAGCTTGTACTCGAGTTGAGGACTTTAATATTCGTAATCTTTGTATAACTAAAAAGCTACTCATTCAGGATTACCGTTACCATAAACTTCGTAAAACCTTTGCAAAATTTTGTTATCGTAACCCTGATCTTCTTTCCAAATATAAAAGTAATTTAAGGACTCTTCTGTGACAAGGACTATCACAACCTGACTTCTATGGTGATGTGATTTATAAACTTCGTAAGATTCTTGGTCATGACCACTTTCATACTATCTTTGTTAAACTTGTTAAAAAGTTTATCAAAAGGGGTTATGACCCTATCATTTTGCAACGTACTGCATGCTTGGTGGTGGACCCTTTTATAGTTCGCCACAATGCTTTCCTCTTCAATTGTACGATGACCGGACTGGCTGTGGACCCTATGATGATGCCTACCTAAAGCCCATTGGGACGGTGGCGTTTGATGTTTGTCTATGATCTTTCCGGTCGTGCCCTTAATGGTTTATTCTCTTCTTGCTCTGGCTTCTGCCAAGTCATTGAGTACCTTCATTGCTTTCTAGGCTATTGTTGTTTTTTTGTATTATATTTACACGAGCATATTTGTGTTTTACTTATATTGCCTATTGATGCTGCCTTGTTGGTTAGAGATTAGATCATGGCGGGGATTACTTTATTTACACTGTCCTGTTTTAATGGGTTGACAGTAGGGTAGGTGTGAGGTTTGGTGCACCCTAGAACCGGTTTAAACCCCCAGTGGCCTTTGTTGCCACTGACCGTTCCAAGGCGGTAGCCCTATTGTCAACCCTTTTGTGTTTGTGATGTCGTTTGCATTTTTTATTACTTTTGCCTTCTCGTTTGTCTGTTTGCGTGTTTGTTTTTGTGTTTTGTGGTTGACTGTCGTCCTTGAATGCTGCTTTCCCTGTCCGATATTTTTATCTTTCTTTCCTTTGAAATAATTTTAAAACATATCGACATACATGTTGCTAAAAGCGTTGTATAATTTATTAAAGCCCCATTCACAACATAAATTTACTCGTGTAAATAGTTTTGCATATGGAGTATATATACACATGGGAGTAAAAGTATATTTACTTTTTTGTTTTCACATGTGATTAACGTTCTGTATGTAACTTGACATTTACACCCGGCAGATATGTTTGTCTTCAGCAGTAGTCATGCACAAACTATTAATTTCAACAAGAGTGCCGCCTAATTAATATACACCCTTTTGCTAAAGTTGTTGTGTTAAAACTTTCCAGTGTCAGGTCAATATGACCTATGACATTCTGACAAAAAAAGCTGATAGGGGATGTTGTTTAACCCAGAGCACTATTTGTATAAAGTTTCAAGATTGTGGATCAAATAGTGCGTGAATATTAGCCAGGAAAGAATTTGTCATGATCAGGCAACAGTGGCCTTGATATTTGACCTACTGAGCATACAATCAATGTAGGTTGTTATTTTAACAAGGGTACTATTTCTGTAAAGTTTCAAAATAGTAGGTCTAATAGTTACACGTTACAATGTATGTAGGATTCTGTCACTGTCAGGTCAGTGTGACCTTGATGACCTACCGAACCCAAAAGCAATAAGCTTCCTCCACTCACCAAGAGCAATGCACCTACATAGTTTAATAAATGTGGGTTTATATGAACGGGGTTGTTATTTGGAACGTTTATGTCGATATGAGGACATGGGGATCTTGACCATTGACCTACTGACACCAAAATCAATAGGGTTCCTCCTCTCACCAAGGACAACGTGCCTACAAACTTTTCACGAGTCTAGGTATTATACTCCTGCAGCTATCACTTGGAAATCTAATGGTGGCTTGACCTTTCTTCCTAGTGACCCCAAAAACAGCAGAGTTTCTCCTCTGACCAAGGGCAATTAATGTCACTATGAAACTGCACGAGTGTATGTGTTATGGTTTCAAAGCTATTAGTGGAATGTGTATTTCCATATAAGGTCATGATGACATTTGACCTACTG
>JAWPHD010014243.1:0-62543 GCA_037043455.1 Cyrtodaria siliqua | reverse complement strand
CGAGAATACATTACAAATTGTATAATGAATAGCAAAAAATGGGATTATTCTAATTTCTTAAAAGGGTTTTAACAATAAAAATTATCATCAGGTTTGGATTTTCAAGAGATTTACACTGCGTTGCGCTTCCTTGTTTGCTCGACATGTTTAAGAAAGTAAATTACCATGAATGGAAAGAGAAATACATGTGTGGTAGGTTTTGACGTGAATGATACGTGTATGCATAACACTCTTTATGGTTTGTGAATATTTCAAATGCTTTGGGTCCAGTCTTAAAGTATCACTGTTTGAAATATATATATACGTTTACGGTATTATTTTTTTTAGCTTAGTAACTATTTTTTCATTATTGTGTATGTTGGTAATTCTGGTGATAATGGGTTTTAGTTTTGCTTCACAGACGGAAACATATTTGTATTGTCTCTGTGAGTTTGTAAAAAATACTTTCTTGCAGATTTTATAAATACGTGGTTAAGCTTTATTTTAATCAATATTCTAAGAATGGCGAGGTCTTTTTATGATATGGTAGTCTCTTTGATATTGAACAAATCAATTCGCGCATTCGCTTAATAGGTGTTAATATATTGTTTGTTAAGTTTGAAACAGTATTATATTATTAGTCGGAAAACGAACGACAAAACATTTTTCCATTAAACGGTACTTCTTTGTTGGCTGAGAAAACCTTACCGTGTTGGCAAAGGTACGGCCTTTTCTCAACACATTTTGTTCCCTTTTCAGTCATTCCTCCTGTTTCTAACACCAGTTTAAAGCAATCTATCGGACTGTGTCTTGGTTCTGAAAAAAAAACATGATAGGTTTGCATTTACGTAATCAAGCTATATTACACGATGCCACCTTTGTAACAACGATAATGATACACGGTTTATGCAAATTGTGACATTTTTAAACCAAATATTGACTACTGGTACAATGTAATATCGAAATGATGAAGACTTTAACCAATATTTAATAATGACATATATTTAACGTATTTAACATGTCTCTACTCATATATAATGGAAAACGCACACTTTCACAAACATTATACTCCCACTGTCTTCTTGTTTAAATAATACACTATGCAGTCACTTCTCATTATCATATTGTTCTTCAATACGTAGCGGTACAGTAATTGAGTTAATTTAAAATTTGATTTTACTTATGCATGCAAAGACATGTATGTGATATACGCATTGACGAATTGTAGCCATATTTCTGTACCATTGTGATAAATATGATAAACATAATTATTTTTTTTAAGTTGTAGTTAATTGTTTATAAACTTAAAGGGTATGTAGCGACACAGCCAAACCATCTTTATTATTGAGAGTTTTGAAATACTTGAATAAGGGTGAAAGAATTATCAAAATCGGATGATAAACAAAGAAAATATGATCATTTGAAGTTTCTGATGGAACGGATATGGAAGCGGCCATTTGAGAGCTATGCCATCACGGTTCTAAATGACCATATATGGAATATTTATAAATATGAACATTTACTGATTTATAGGGAATAAATGACATCAACTTATGAAAAATATGTAATACTTAATGGCAATAATGATTTATATAACCAGTAAAAAAAATCATTCATTTGCAGTGATTTTCTTCGTTTTAAATGATATTTATCAATATTCCATACATGGTAATATGGAACTATGACGTCATAGTTCTAAAAATGGCGGCTCCCATATTCGTTTTAGAACAACCTTTAAATGGTCATATCTTTTTTGTCTATCATCCGATTTTGATAATTCTTTCACCTTTTTCTAAGTGTTTCAGAAATCTCAATAATAGAGTTGTTTGGTTGTGTCGCTACATTCCCTTTAACTATGTATACAATTATTATTTCCCCTTAAAATGATAAAAAAAACATTTAGAAAAGCATGCTTATATACAGTAAGACTTCACTATGAATGGTGGCAATGGCGCCTAACGTGTCACTGTGTGAAAGCACACGTACAGAGGCGTAGTTCTAGTCTACTGCCTTATGTGCTAGCTCTTGCGTTCCAAGAGATTTGTACTTAAACGGTGCCAGGCTCGATTCTTTTCTAGACATTGAACAAAATGACAATTGCACAACATTGACTTAATAAATGACACTTTCTTGAAAATCTACAACGAATCTACAACGAATTTGGTACGCACGTGACACAGTCACCCGAGATGATATGTATACGCATTAAGTTCCCAATATATAGGCATCTGAGCTAAAGAAAAATTATAAAGTTTAACCAACTAAAATTCAATTATTTTGTCAAAATCAAAGGCCATAACTTAGTAACGTTCGAGTAGATTATGTGCAAGCGCATCCATCATATTTATTTCTAATAGCGTAAACCTTCTTACCGAAATTATTTCAAGTCAGATATTATCATTAAGCTCATTGATAAACTGGTGCAAATCATATTGAAACAAATCAATATACTTAGGTTATTGCGTAAACAAGCTCAAATTCGATTGTTTTGACATAAGCAATGGGAATAACACCGCATGTCTTTATTTTGCTCATTGCCGATCATTGAAAACATAACTTCAAATCAAATATATATAGGGAAACCATAACACACATCTTCTCAGAAACACTTGACATATTGTGTAGGTTGTTTTTCAGAACTGATCGTATCATAGTTTGTTCAAATGATCCCCATCGAAGTAAAAAAACCCGTCCCCAGGTTAATATTTCTATGTAGAGATATATAGGCAACACTCTATAACATCGTCATGTCAAAACAATACTTTGACATTATATGGCAACCTGATTTTTAGAACGCCTCAATATACACTATCGATAAATACTGAAAATGGCAATGTTGATAGTTTCAAAACATAAAAGACGCAATTTCAGCACTAGCTTTACTGCTGCTGCTTCTCCTGCTGTTGCTGCTACTACTATTACTACTACTACTGCTACAACTGCTACTACTGCTACTACTACTACTACTACTGCTGCTACTGCTTCTACGGCTACTAATGCTACTACTACTTCTACTACTACTACTGCTACTACTAATACTGCTGCTACTGCTACTACTACTGCTGCTACTACTGCTACTACTGCTACTACTTCTACTACTGCTACTACTACTACTACTTCTACCTTGGAAAGGTCAGTGACAAAAAAGGCAACTGGAGGTTTAAATCAGGTTCTAGGGTGTACCAACCCTCAATTGTACCCTACTTTATCACAATAAACGGGACGGTGTAAAAAAGAGGCTTAAAAAGATAGCTGCAGTGTGTGTGTGTGTGTGTGTGTAATTCTAAGGTTTATAGTCCGTCCGCCAACGAACACGTCAGGGTATACCTGACGCGATGGGCACAATAGAGTCTGGACTTTTAAAGGTGTAATTTTGAATTTTGAAGCTGATCTAGACCTTGCCAACAGGTCTGTTTAATGCCTAAATATGTGCTAAAAACGGTGTCAACAACAGCGGTTACGAAAAAAAAAAGATAGCTGCAACACACGCTGACATACTGTATCTCCACATCATAACACATTTGCCTGGAGGCACAATTAACATAAACACGCATACATACATACAGTTATAGCCATATGAGTGTGATCTCATTTAAGGATCGCTCTATTAAGACAGTGGCAATGAAAGGTGCCGGATCACTAGGATACTGTGAATTCAGTAAATAGTATTTATTAAACGGAGATAATTTAAACTCACAACGGCAACTTTTGTTGGGATCTGAGAGATTCACGTTCACAAAGCAGAATTATATATAGGGAGAAATATTTTTGAACAATCACGGACAGACAACCTTTATCAACAAAAGCCTACAAAACCACATAGGTAAGTACTCAGTGACTTGGCAGAAGCCAGAGCAACAAGAAAACAAACCGTTAAGGGTACGACAAGACAATATTGAAGACCAGCATCAAACGCAACTGTCCTATAAGGATTTATGTAGACGCCATCATAGGGTCCACAATCTGTCCGGTCATCGCACAACAGAAAACTGTAAATGGGCCAACCACTAAACATGCAGTGCCTTGCAAAATGATAGGGTCATAACCTCTTTTGATAAACCTTTAAACACGTTTAATAAATATTGTATGAAAATGATTATGACCATGGAGCTTACGAAGTTTGTAAATCACATCGCTATAGAAGTCAGGTTGTGATTTTCGCAGAAGAGTTTTTAGATTACTTTTATAGTTTAAAAGTAGATCTGGGTTACGATAATAAAAGTGTGCAAAGATTTTTTGAAGTTTATAGTGACGGTGGCCCTGCTGCAGTAGCTTTTTAGTTAATAATATACAAATATTACGAATATTAAAGTCGTCAACACGACTACAAGCTCTAGAAAAAACGAGTAAGTTGAGAAACATAGACCCCATAAGAAGTCGGTAGCTCGGGGAACATCCCCACTTAAATGGGTATAATTAACAATATCAAAATTAGAACCATCTCCTTTGTCATATATTTTACCAATTATTTCGCCATTTTCAATAGAGAGATGTAAATCAAGAAAAGAGGTGACAGTATCAGAAATGTAAGCTTTGTTGTGTTGAAGTTCCTTACGATAGATTTTATTAACCATAGTAGAAAAGAAAGGATTTTCAATGTTTAATATATCATCCAAATACCGAGAGGTGTCAATAAAGTCTTCAA
Organism: Cyrtodaria siliqua; assembly: GCA_037043455.1. Classification (NCBI taxonomy): domain Eukaryota; kingdom Metazoa; phylum Mollusca; class Bivalvia; order Adapedonta; family Hiatellidae; genus Cyrtodaria; species Cyrtodaria siliqua. Next base: position 57,919 of record JAWPHD010014243.1, on the reverse strand, counting down.
TTACATCTGCCTGAGTATCGGATGAAAGACTAAACATGACCTTTTTTTTCATAGAAAAACAAGAACAAATCTGTGAAAAGAGGTACACAGTTCGTACCCATAGGGATACCAACAATTTCTCTATAAACGGTAGTTCCATACCTGACGAAAATATTATCTAATAGGAAAATGAGTGCTTCACAAATTTCTTGGCAAGTCTACGTAGTGTAATTATCTAAACTGAAGTTAGTAAAAAAACACAACGCTTTAATAGTGTTACAGACCAAAAATGTAGTTGTTTCTCTAGCGAATGTTTCTTGATTGAGAGCAATAAGCTTGTCCTTGATAAGCTGATGTGGTAATGTTGTATATAGTGCAGAGAAGTCATGAGTACTTATAGATGCAACTTGACGTTTATTGAAAATGTTATCAACAACTTTTCTTGAATTTTTAATAGACAAAAATAAATTAATCCCACAGTTTTCATAAGCTTGATCACAATAATGTTTAACGTGATCTTTAACGGCAGTGAGACAAGAAGTTAAACGTTTGGAGATGACATCATGTGTGTAGTTGTGCAGGCACTAGCATTCGAAATAAAGTGGGTTTTAGAAGGATTTTTGTGTAATTTAGGAATCCAGTATATAGTTGGCAATTTGTTTTGATTATCGTCTACCCTAGCCTTGAAAGTAGTGCATCGAGTGATATGTGTGGAAACAACACCATCCTCAGTATATTGAACTGGCGTATATGAATTAGTGCTACCGAGTTCCAGACATAAAACACTGACGTAATTTAGGGATCAAACAATAATTACATTATTATAATGATTTTTTAGGCGTCAAAGAATAATTACATTATTACTGCTTTTTCAGCAGGAACAAAAACAAATTTATTATGAAATTTTTGAATTCCCGATTTTTTTAATTACGAAACGAAAACATAGGTCTCGGACGAAGTAAATAGCGGTTTTAGCATTAATATAAACGTTATTACGTGTATCAATAATTTTAAGAATTGACTTTTTCCAAGTAGAAAGAGAGTTTGTGTCCGTATGTTCTTTACGACAGTATGTTCTTTACTACATCATTTAATACTAAATTCCTCAATGGATTGGGCGATCTGAGCACGACATGTATTAAAATCTTTATCTACAATATCAAAATTACCAGTGATGACATGACCTACTGGAGCATAGCAAAAAATTCATGTTTTTCACTCATATTCCTTAGGAGTGTTATATACAATGTGAAGGTCAGAAACTATTTTGTTGTAGATAAAAATAATATTTCTACTTGATTTTTGATTTTTTTATACTTATAAAAATGTATAGGACTTTCTGATTTTTTAAATATTTAGGAACATAAGCAACAACCTGTCAATAAAATCAATACTGTTATTAAGATTAGTATGTTTAGAAAATATCAGACGTGATCAGACTCCTTTTCAATATGGGGTCGGAGAACATGTTGTGTGTAGCTTTGGAAGCAGTGTCATACAAAGGTTCTGTACGAATGAAAATGTAGTCTGCTTCCTCGTCGATCAACTTAAGTCAAGAAATGGACAAAGAGGTAAAACGAGTATGAAATGAGCATGAAGTGGTTTCCAGACTGTTTAAAAATAATATGTTAATCAACGACTGGAATAGTTACACGCGATTTACGTTTGATGTTACCATTACGCCTACGACCATGAGGCCTAGAGTTACGCTTTTAAATAGAAAATATAGAAAAAATGTCAATATTAGGATATTTTGAAATATTTCCATGTTGATACATATTTAAGCTTGGAAACCGTTAAAATGTTGCGACTATGACCTGCACATTTGTTAGTTACCGATATATTTATTATGATGATGACATTGTTAGAATATTTTGGTTAAACGCATGTCAACTGTTTGGCGGCTGTAAAGCTCACCCAACTACGAACCAGTGTATAACTTACTGGTCCTTTGGGGTCTTCGAGCCTAATCTTTGTGACGTTTAAGTAGAAAACAGCTTAGCGTGTGTGAAAGGTGTTGCATCTTATTTTATCTCTCATGAACAGACTCAATAAAGCCGAGTCTACTACTTTTCTCTATTGTTTGTTATTACCTTGCGAGACTGTACGAGCTAAATCCTTTAGACATAATAATATACTTGTCTTACAAGTTATTATTGCTGACGCATTGTATAGTTTCTTACCAACTTCCGTAATATGTGTAAAGTTTCTAGAATATCCACTCCAGTAAGAAACATCCAAGAGCTCATCATTTGTCGCATAATAATCTATATAACTCCAGCTCGTGTCGATACAATTATATCTTGCTTCTTGCCATGCTACTTCATTGTCGTCACGATACCAATACAACGTGTGGTCTGATGCATCTGTAAGTTGATAAGAAATATTTCATAACGAAAGTTTGGTGTAGTATTGAATAATATATATATATATATATATATATATATATATATATAATATAATATATAAGTTTTTGAAACTGGCAAACTGCAGTATGTTGAGTAAGTAATTATTCGAAACGCGTTAGTAAATGTATGCGTGTGTGCGTGCGTGTGCGCGTGCGTGTGTGCGTGCGTGCTTACACATATGTATAAACTCTTTATGTAGTTATGTAACTGAAACGCTCAGAAGATATCCTACGCGTTGATTAGTAAAAGCTTTAGTATCACCTATCTACCGAAACCACAAAATCATACACTGAAATCCTAGCTAGATTTAATGCTAACAAAATATTGATATGCGAGCGCTTTCAACTTTACGCCTTCTACATTAAAACATACAGTCTACAACAAATAGCAAATGATCATGAGAATATAATGACTATAAATATGTAAATAATCAATATGTAAGCAAAGACGGCTGTAATTCACAATAGCCACATTAAACTGTTCAGAATTAACTTATTCAAGAAAAAATAACTCAATTTAAGCTGCTGATTCACTGTAAGTTAACATTGTAGCAGATAATATATTAAGTTTTATAAATGCATCAAAGCAGAAGTCTTACCATGCATTATTTAAGTTATAAAGAGAGTAAATATGATATAGAGGAATTTAGGATCACGCTATTCTTACTATATAGGCATATTCCACAGGGATTGTGTTTTAGATGACAGAAATACAGACTCCATTATACTGACTAGACAGGTTAAACGTTTTCTTCCAACAGTGGAAGCAGTCAGATTAGGCGACTTAATAAAGACACATTTCCCAGCTGATTGTAGTCGGTGAAAAATCATGGATAGCATGCTTTTTAACTGCTTACTTCTCGCTGACTGATTATCACAGAGACATTATATTGAGGCCCCATCACAGTTTTTTCTTTTCATTTACTATTACCTTAGTTTTTGATATAAAATATATTTAACTAACAACACTAGATTGTTTATTATGGGGGAGCATATAAAGCAGAAAAGGAAATGTTCAAATTTGACCACAGGGTCACTATTTGAACAAACTTGGTAAATGACCATAACCTTAAGGTAAATGCAAAATATTAAACATCTGGCTATTGTAGTTTCAGAGAATAATATTTGTTAAGTGTTTCCCTATATAAGTCTATGTTTAATACGTGACCATTGGGGCGGGTCCAAATTTGACCTCAGGGTCACCATTAGAACAAACTAGTTAGAGGACCATAAGACGATGTTACATGCAAAATATCACAGCTCTATATCTTGTATTTTTGCAGAAGACTGTTTAAGATTTGTTAAATGAAACTGATAAGCCCCATCGCGGGGGCATTTATGACCTCAGGTGCACCATTCCGACAAACATATAATGATGCTTCACATAAACTTGGGGTCGTCCGTGGTCGAGTGGTCTCAGACTTAAAATCACATATCCTTCACCGCTGTGGATTCGATTCCCCATGGGCCAGGACTGTTTAGTATGTAAGTATCAAGCTATCCAGCTTGCTTGCGGAACATCGGTGGTTCTACTCAGGTGCGGGCCCGTGCACGAAAAAATGCCCGGGTTTGCACCTGGGGTCTTCCTCCACCAATAAAAAGCTGGAATGTCACCAAATGACCTTAGCTGTTGGTGCAATTATAAAATCCAGTTTAATGAATTCATATAAGATTGGTTGAATTCCGACAATCGGTTTCTGAGAAAAAGTCTTCAGAAGCAAACGATAACGACGACGACGGACAACGGACAGACAACGGACGGACGGACGACGGACGAAGAGTGATTCCAAAACATCACATTGAGCCTTCGGCTCAGGTGATCAAAACACTGACAGAACACAACGATTTTTGAATTTTGAAGTCCCGATGAGTTTCTTGCATTTGAGATTTACTAAAACATGGCAGAGAAGTAACTGATAATAGAGTATATTGTGCTAAAAATACAAAAAACTATTAATTGTTAACACGGGTCTTTTAAGAAAATCCATCTATACATAGTTGTTTTAACATATATACAAGCGCACATAAAATGCAAAACGGTTATAATTGTTACTACATTATTATACACTCTTTATTAGACGGGCCTCATCCTTTGACAAAAAACTAATAATCTCAATTTCCTTGTGCAAATGTATTTCTAACAGCGATTTACAGTTACCTATAGAAATTCTCCCCCCCCCCCCCCCCCCCCCGACACGACAAGTACATTACTACTCCACTATACTAAGGCGCCCGAAATCAAAATATTTGTTTCTTTGTTTGTCAGGTGTTTAACGTAATTTTCAGCCCAATTTAGACTATGTATGGCGGTCGTTTGTTTTTTGGTGGAGTTAGACCACCCTCTTATTCCAATGTAGAATCAGTAGTGTATACCTCCCGCCATTCGTAAAAAAGAAGAAATTTATTTTTTTCCGTCTTATAATAATAAAAAGAAGAAATTGAATTTTCCGTCTTATAATTATGTCACAGAATTAAAAAAAAAACTGTTTTGTATTGTGGTGGAGGTAGACCACCCACTTATTCCAATGTAGAATCAGTACTGTATACCTCACGCCATCCGTAAAAAAGAAGAAATTTAATTTTTAAGAAGAAATTTAATTTTTAAGAAATTTAAATTTTCCGTCTTATAATTATAGAAGAAGAAATTGTATTTTCCGTCTTATAATTATGTCACAGAATTAAAACAAAAATCTATTTTGTTTTGTGGTGTAGGTAGACCACCCACTTATTCCAGTGTATATTCAGTACTGTATACCTCACGCCATCCGTAAAAAAGAAGAAATTGAATTTTCCGTCTTATAATTATGAAGAAGAAATTGAATTTTCCGTCTTATAATTATGTCACAGAATTAAAAAAAAGTCTGTCGCTTACTAATTTCTTATTGAGTCAAGTACATGATGATAGTTGAACCATCAAAACAATCCCAGTATGCATTATCTTCATACGTTTTGACATTGGCAGAGTCTCATTCGGTAAGCTTTTTTCGCAATCTGAATTACTAAGAAATACTTTATTCGTAATGAAATAAAATAAAATTTGACAAAGGATGACAAGCATTTAGTATTTACTCAATCAATAACTAATGCGAGTTCTTTTATATTTTAACTACGAATTACAAAAAGCAGATACAGAAGTAGAACAGGAAAAAATGCAGTCAACCAAATATATGCTTTCAAAACAAACAACAATAAATGACATGGTCAAGCCTCACTCTTACCCCATTGTCATCCCGCTTAGACGAGACGCTGTTCAAAAGGAAATCCCGCCAGAAACGGTAAAACAATAACATTGTATAACAATAAGGCGTATATCTACATGCGTTTTCATAATATCCTCATAATGTCTTTAAAATAAATACACAAATGAACGAAAGAATGAATAAATGAATGAATGAATGAATGAATGCACGCACGCACGAACGAACGAACGGACGGACGGACATCCTAATATTTTGGGTTTAGGTGGCTACACCATTGTTCTCCCTATTGTCTAAGTAGCCACATAAATCCAAAAATAGCCACATTAACCTACGGAATGAATAGAATTTACAGTTACTATTGTTCTTATAGCCCCATAACCCCAATCTGTTAACTTGGAGAGACGGGTGGATAGATAAATTAATAAATAAATGAGTGAATGAATGAATGAATGAATGAATGAATGAATGAATGAATGAATGAATGAATGAATGAATAAATGAATGAATGAATGAATGAACGAACGAACGAACGAACGAACGGACTGAACGAACGGACGGACGGAAGAATGAACGAACGAACTAACGAACGAAGGACGGTCGGATGGATGAATGAATAAATGAATGAATAAATGAATGAATGAATGAATCAACCAATAAATCAATCAATCAATCAATCAATCTGACCGATATTCTTGACCGATATTCTTTCGTTGAATTAGCACATGACGACAAATGGCAGGTAGTGAACTCTTTGCAGTATATAAAATAAAAAACGTACATATTTTAAAGAGAAAACGTTGTGTATATAACTTCTTTATTTTGACATTGATTTATTGGTGTGATTGCAGCTAATAAGTAGACAATACTATTCCGTTCGTCTCTCTCTCTCTCTCTCTCTCTCTCTCAGTACCGGTAAGATGAAAATGAAGTAACAAAAGGTTATTTTCTACAAAAAAACAACAACAGTAAATTACACATAAATGAAGTTCTAATATTAAAGTGATATAAACAGTGTACAACATAGAATAGATAGAATGACATATGAATCAAAAACATAAATGCATACACAGTAAATGAGGACTATAAAGACAGAAAAGATTTGTTAGTAAGGCAACAATAAGCTGCATACTCAGCAAGTTTAGTTGCAATACCTCATTCCTTACATAAGTTATTGAGCCGAAACCGTTTTTTTTCTATTTTTAATAACAGTGACCTTGACATTGACCCCAGTCACCTCAAATGCAATCCAAGCTTCCTTTCCGTTTAAGGATCCTACACTGCAAGTTTCGTTCAATACCTCATTCCCAACTTAAGTTATTGAGCGGAAAACGTTTCTATGTGTAGCAACATTAACATTGACCCCAGTGACCCCAAATGCAATCCCAAACGTTATTTTGATACAAGCTACATACACAGCAAGTTTCATACTAATGCCTCATTCCTTACTTAAGTTATTGAGCAGAAACCGTTTTAATATTGTTAGTAACAGTGTCCTTGTCCTTGATCCCAGTGACCCCAAATGCAATCCCAAACTACATTTTGATATAAGCTACCTACATAGCAAGTTTAATTCTAATATCTCATTCCTTACTTAAGTTATTGAGTCGAAACCGTTTTTTTGTATTTTAGTACAATGACCTTGACCATGATCCCAGTGACCCCAAATGCAATCCCAAGCTTCCCTTCCATAACCCACCAAATGACATACTCCAATCTAATAACCAGAGTTTTCCAAGAAATGATTAAAACCATACTTGTATTGTTATTCGAGGCAAGCCTACTGTAGAAATAGTATGACAAACTATAAGTAAGATGTAAAACGTTTGGCCAATTTAGGTGATTTTAGATAACAATTGCGTATGAAGTATGATTTTCAGTAACTTGAAAGAAATATATAGGAGATCCGTAAACGGTATCATTTTGATTTCATTTATATCTGAATGTCTTTATTTGTTGCGTATATTGATCAATTCCATATCGTCATCTAATTAGGATGCGTTGCTGATTTATCCAGGGTTTAAACAAAATCAGACGGTTCAAAAATGCACTGACTATTGTCACATTGTTACTGTGAGTATTGCTATAAATGTGTTCTTCGATTTCAGTTTTTTTAGAAATCCCATGCTTAGCCTCCATACTTTGAGAAAACTCAACAGTATGAACTGATAAACACACAAGAAGTAAACGTAAGCACGCAGTTTCAGTAAAGAATATAACGAACTTACCCAATATAGGTGGCTTTGAAGTAGACTACAGCTTAAGCCGGTGCTAGGGGGCGTGAGAGGTTTTGCTTTTTTCATTACTTCTCATGAACAGACTAAATAAAACCGAGTCTGCTGCTTTATTCTCTTAATTGTGTTTTTTGCTCCCAAAGGATCACCTTTATCATTATTTATTACATACGCGTGTGTGTCACACATAAGTTAGGAACATGTAAATAAATGTACAAGATATACACGTCATACTGAAACATTATTTCATTCAAAAGTATTAAGATACTTACAACACACGTATTGGTTTTTATTTTCACAAGGAGTTTGTTTTGGAACAAGTCCTTTACGTGTCCATTTAAATGTCATGCATGGGTACATACTGTCACCTGGAACATAAATTGATGCCAACAGATTCGTTGCGTACATTTATTTCTCATCTGCCATTCACACTCCTGGTGATCTGTAAATTGCGAGAACAGGTTAATGCATAGTACAAAAAGTTTGATCAATACAATGATAAACCAATTTTGACGGTGTTGATTTTGTGTGGCTTGTCATGAAACTCCGACAATTTCAAACACAATCATTATACTAGGAATCATTAAAGTAATACCCGATAATCATTCTTACCTTTCCAGTTTCGTAAATTGTGTTATTTGTATCTAGTTATTCAATTCACTGTCATAATTTGCAGAAATTGTGTATAAAATCATCAAAGTATCAAACTTGTGAAAAACAATTACCAAAGTTGTACGCGTAATGTGAAAGTCAATATGCATGTGCCAACAAAATTTCGACTACTTAAACTAAAACACATAGAAACTATCTGCAATTTTGTTACTGTACGCTTCAAAGTCGAGGGTTTAAAATACGTTTGAGTTTCGTCGTGTGTTCTTGGGCAAGACACGTTCCCTTAGCCTCGTCCGTCGGATGGGGACGTAAACCGGGCGGTCCCGTGTATCGGTCTATCCTCGAGCACGTTAAAGAACCATAGGAATCTATTCGATAGTAAGAGTAGGGCACGGTTCCCGGATTCCTATGTATCCTTCCCCTCTCTCTGGGGCGGCTCTAAATAACCTATACTGTGTTGATGAGCCGTTAAACAACATTCAATTCAATTCAATTGAGCAAAAAATTAACGACTTTAAGACAAACATCCATGGTAACAGAAACAGCAGCACTATGCAGAGGACGACCCCATACAATATGCAATTTGTATTTCAGAATTTATTTGTAAAATGTATAACATAACAGAGACAACCTCATTCCCATCTGGAGTTAGTTTTCTGTGTTATTGACTATAGTTTTTATCTGTGTAATGTGTATTTGTTGATCTTATTCCATCTGTTCTTTGGTCTTTAATTTTCGCTCTCTATACATACTAATGTGTCTACTGGAAGGGAATGAGAGAATAATTGATTTACTCACGAAATAAGTGTGTAAACGCTTGTATGATAGCGATCTGATTCTAATGCACTACCCTGTGCTCGCTGCGTACAGATTCCCCAGGAGTGATTCATATTTTAAAAAGACTATAACATCAGTAGTGTTATTAATTACTGGACCTTTGAGATCGTCAAGCCTTTAATGTAGAATACCATATAAGCCGGTGATAGGGAGGCATGAGAGGTGTTGTAAATCATTTTACTTCTCATGAACAGACTCAATAAAATCGGGTCTGCCAATTTTCTGTTTTTTTTTGTTGTTGTTTCCAAGGGATCCACTTTTCAGTATTTATTGACATTCACACTAGCGTGCTGTGTGGCGGCTGTAAAAAGTCGCCCCGACTACAAATCAGTTGTGTTATTATTTATTGGAATTCGGGGATCATCAAGTCCATTCTTTGTGGCTTTAAAGTAGAATGCCGTTTAAGCCGTTGCTAATGGGCGTGAGAAGTGTTGGACATTATATTACTTCTCATGAACATCTCATTTACCCCAGCGTTTATTAAGGACATTTCCAACAGTTTCTTTATATTTCTCCTATGAACTTTTTAAGATTGGTATATAGCTAGAACGGGCTATCCTAATCATATTTCAGCTTTAAAAAAATAGACCACGAGCTTGGTTTCTGAGATATCTTAAGATGAATATTTAACAAATAATGTATGGTGCTGAGGTCCATATGCAAGTTTATGGACTGCCCAGTCCATAAAGTTTAACTTCATATGGACATAAGTACCATACATTATTTGTTATATTATACCGAATCTGACGAACAAATTAAATCAATACGTTTTATGATTTTTGACGTCGTTTTTTTCACACGTCCGTTAATATAGCTATCGGACCGGGCCCGGTCAATATTATGAGGTTATTTAACATTGTTCTGTACAATACGGTGCTATATTTGGACTCGTACCCAGCTGACACCACAACCATATTGGACGAGCCGCTATGGTTGTGGTGTCAGCTGGGTACTCGTCCAAATATAGCACCGTATTGTACAGAACAATGTTAAATAACCTTTTTATTATATACCTATTTCTCTCGATGTAGAAACATAAATGATCTAAATTGACTTACATGTATGGTTTCTTTTAATTTTGCTTCATATTTTTCATTTAAGCGCTTTATAAACGAAAGTATATAGGCGTGTAAAGCAGTTATGTGATATTGATGCATTCGGAACATTTTACCGGTTTTCGGACTTTATCGTTGAGTTAACATTGGGCTCGTGTACTGTACAATACGGGTTTAATATATATTTTTTGGACGCGCGTGCGTCCAATACGGAAATATATTGTACGGTCACATGGTACAAATGCAGACCGCTCATTGAACGGTATATAATAAGCAAGTTTATGGACCGGCTGACGTCACATTAAACAAAGAGTGGAATATGCAAATGAGGTATTATATATCACCTATAATTAAACAGCCTAAATTATGTATTTAGCAGGGTTTTTTCTACTATTACTGTTTTTGTTAAATAATGATATATATCTATTTTGACTTCGAATGTGAACGGACCTCCGAAACACAATTGGATTTCCAAGACCGTTGGAATTATCATTGCTTTGTTATTATATTGGATTACCTATTCTATTATACAAATTATGAAATAACATTATTAATTTTGAATAACCGAATGTATTGATTTGTGGATAACTGGATAACCAGACTAAATATTAGTGGAGAAACTAAAACAACTAAAAACATTACGTCGTTTATTCTTCAAATCACACACACACACACACACACACGTGCGCACGCACGCGCGCGCGCAAAAACAACTTCACGGCGTTACGGCCGCGTTAATACATACACGAGCTTGGTAGAACCAATTGCACGTAAGGTCGGGTGGGGGCAGGGGAGTGAGTATAGCGCTTCCTAAGAGTGACTGAATAATACTTACACGAGCTTGGTAGAAACAACTGCACGTTAGGTCGGGTGGGGGCAGGGGAGTGGGTATAGCGCTTCTTAAGAGTGACTGAATAATACTTACACGAGCTTGGTAGAACCAAATGCACGTTAGGAATTTCAAAAGAGAAAAAGAAAGTTACTATTTAGGACTAATTGTGCAATCATAAATAGTGAGCTCATCAGCCACAACGAATTACGTTTAACAACAGCAATGATAGTACCTGTGGTTTCCTCTAAACATAAGGTATATTACACCATTGCCATTTTGTATTTGGGTCTGTCGTGTAACACCATGGACGTCTTTCTCCTGAAGGGTCTCTACAATAGTTGGATGCATTCTGTACAGACCCGTCCGGATAGCGGTCATCTTCGGCATAATTGTTGGTATGAGGAATGTTAGTGGCCCAGTGTTGACATGTATATCCAAGTCCGAATGCTGGTTTTGAAATTGTTCCATTCCATTCTGACGACTGGGTATAGCATATATCTAGATAATATATTATTATATATTTTACATACGTTGATATTTGCGTGATAACATATCCAAAACAAATCTATAAAAAGCTTCGATAAATAGGTTTGCAAATACGTTAAAAGGATTAGCAGATTGCTTATGTCGTTACGTTCTTTATTTATAGTGATATACTCAATAGGCATAATCAATCTTAATTGAACACCTCATCAACACTTCTATAACATATACTACAAAAGCAGTATTATATTTAAAAATAATCATACTAAAACAGATACATTTTAAATGCATTTACACTCAAAGTGTACCAACCAAATTTAATTCACAGCTGATTAAAACCAATCTACAAATATTATACAAAAACCTAACTCTCTGTCCAATGGTTAAGATCACCAGTTTCAATGTTTTTTTTAATGCTAACATAATTTAATATGTTTTTTTCAGCAGTCCATTATTCATATTTAAAGGTAGGTAGGTATTATCTTAAATAATAGATATTATAATAATAAATAGACGATTAAGTGACAAAGAGCGAACAATAACGAGCCCAATATAGGTGTGTTTGAAATAGAATACCGCTTAAGCCGGTGCAAGGGGTCATGAGAGTTGTTGCTTCCTACGATACCTCTCATGAACGGACTCAATACAACCGAGTGTGCTACCTTATTCTCTTGGTTTTGTTTGTTGCTTCCAAAGCATCACCTTTATCAGTATTTATTATATTCAAAATTTGCCCACAACCACTACAGCTACTACTCCTGTATCACTACTACGTCATCAAACTTTATTGATCGATTTAGAATTTAGCTAAAAGCTACTATAGATATGCTTATGCACTTTCTTGCAGGGATAATTATAATATGCGATTTTTTTTGGGCGGGTTTTGAGTTCAGCCTCTTTCTTCCGTAACATGGCCGCACCCCCGTATATAAGGAGAGAAACATTCACTAGGACTTCATTGTGTTAGTTGGCGGACGGTCTATAAACCGTAGAACTACACACACACACACACACTAGGACTTCATTTTAATCCGTCGTTCGATGTGGCAACATCAAACAACTACATAGTCCTAATCATTGAACAATAGTATGCTCAACACGGAATATGAACTCAAGACTCCGGAGTGACAATCCATACATACTTGTAATTTATATTTCGGAAGCTTTTTCGAAGGTTAGTGATAAGTAAGAAATGCATGGATGGAGTCACACACACAATGAACAATGATACTGTCTACAATGCTAATATTATATCGATACACATAACATTTAAAGACTACATAACCTAGTCATACGGATTGTTAATCCGAATGGGTTCGAATATCGCACATGTAATACTGTTTTTAGGGAATGGGTGTGTATTATTGGTGTTGCTTCGTCGATAGCAGGTAAAGACACGAAAAAGGTTTGTTATAAAACTGCCATACGTGTTTGGAGCCGTGTTTTACAAGATTAAGTTTGGTAATAAACCAAGCGATAACACCAATCCATTTGCCTTTATAGTCACACTACGCCTGCTACTAGACTTCAACCCTTAAAACAGCTATATACTAGTCAAAATTCCTAAGTATCCACCTAAAAATATGTCAATATTATGCTCATTGCTTTGTATATTTCACGCTTGGTTAGAGATATGGCTGAATTGCTAAATAACGAGTTTAATTCATTTGCTCTGATTGCTCGAACACATTTTAAGTCGATGTGTTTTCTTAGAAATAAACTATAACTCTTATACAACTGTGTACATAGGATTTTGTTAAGTACTTCGAATTATTTCAGATTTCGATGTTCCTAATTCTAAAACTTGCCAATTTTTTTTTATTTTGACATCATGTTTTACTAGCATTACCACTACAAATGCGTTTGCTAAAGAAATTTTCGAAAAAGTTCATGTTAACCTTAAGTTACTTGAATTCAAACAATATTCAAGTAAAAGGGAGGTAATTTAGGACTATCAACACTCGGAAGATCTGCAATAAATCGTTCAAACTGTTATGTTGTTGTTGTTTATATTAGTTCATACCAATTTTAAGAAGTTTCTATCTGTAAGCAGTCTTCTTTAACAACAACATGTGTGTAAGTAGTGTAGTTATTTAAACGATTTAATGAAAAAGTCGATATTCTATCGTTTAATTAAAAACATTGTATTTCTGAAATCCTACCGCATAAAACTATTGTGTTATCTCAATATGTAAGACATGTAAGTATGGATAATATATATTATAATTTTAACATTTTTAATGTCGTTTTTAACTCGGGTTTTGTCTCATTTTCCCCCGATAAATATTTTTTTCTCTTGACGTGATATCTAAACCGTTTTTAAATTAAAGACCAGTTTCAAAGAATGATAAAATACGTATTTACCATTCATGTATATTGTAATAGAGCTGTCACCGCCGCATCTTTCATCGTTATTTCCAGGACACGTTTCTCGACATTTGTCCTTAGTGCTAACACGTGTCCCTTCAACATTATCAAGGCAAATACATTGTGTGTCCTGTAATTATAGTATACACATAAACACATTATAAAGCATTATGACTAATGCACTCTTTCATTCTTTAATTACTAAATAAAATATCGGAAATAACAAACACAATATCTAACTTTAATATATCTGGAAGTTGGCTATAGTTGGCAGGAGCATTTTGCTTTAGAGCTACGTGTGTGCGTACAAGAATCAACATATCCGCCATCCTATTTAAGACTTTAGTTGATGCTTAATTATAACTTAATGATAACTATTGCAGCTGTATTGTACCTCTTTATCTGACCTTTATCGTTAAACGATGAAGTCGATTTTAAATAGTTTACAATAAATACTTGGTGTCGGTTAAACCACATCACGTGATCACGGTACATACATGTATCGATACATTCAAAAACCGATAATTACAATCTTTTGAAACATCTCCGATTACGAAACATGTGGTTCTTTTTAACATTTCGGAAAATAAATAGGTTAAGACTGTACATACTCAAACTTACTAACTTGACTACCAATGATTTACGGTTGAAGTAATTTTAGTTCGACGAACACCAGAAATTGATGCTTAAAATATCAATGTGTTCTAGCCTACAGAAAGCAAAAAGACTATTTTTGTTTATATTTATTAAAAACTAATGCTCCTAGCGCATGGAACTGGAAACAGTGAAATCACATTAAAGTAGTCCGGCAAGGGAATACCTTTTTGTGTCCACGATGAAAGCAATGGGACACAATGGGTCACAATGCATAAGTCCTTTAAATAAAAGGCAAAGCGTCCCATTAGTTTATAATATCTAGTTTTGAATATGCACAGCAGAAACACCGTCGAAAACATATAACGTAGTTCACCGGCCATGCACACTCCGCACCCTTTATTATGCTTCAAATATGTACAAATTAGTTTAAATTGCGTTAAATTTTCTGAAAAGTTGTTAGATATATTTTTAGTTTAACAATTTCTTTAAACCTTAAAGGTCTGAGACTGGAAAGATCGAAGTGTTGTTATGCTCCTACTGGTCATTCTTAATTACTGCTGCAGGTATTAGGCATTTACTTTGCAAAGGACCCAAGTATGAATTGCCTATATGTATCGATTGTAATGCTTATTATGCTCAGAGCGATCAATCATTGAAGATTTTAGATTAATATGGCGTCGTAGAAAACATGCAGATTCGAACAGAAACGAATGCTAATATCGTGAAATACCCGTATCATATTGTATACAGCTGATCTCTATACGTCTTCCTAGACCAAGAGTTTTGTTACGTAATTAAAACGTTCACATTACAAGAGCATTATTGTTTAACAACACTATTATGTCTATGTTTTTTGTATGAGCACAAAATCGTACACAGCAGTTATGTCCACCGAGAAAGATATTATATCTGAATATATAACTCAACGCACCGATTTTAAAGCTTTTGTTGTGTTGTTGACTTCTAGTGCGTTCTCTACCACATATCTCTCCAAACCTTTATCTTTATATCTAACTGCCGCAAAAGAGCATGTAAACTGTACTGCGACCAAATGTATGAAAACTCTGCTAGAAAGCTATAACGTGTTGATAACATAATAAACATCAAATGTCATAAATAAGTACTCATGACATTTTCCTATTTTATACAACATAGTCACAAAATTTTATCAAAGACAAGTTTATTGGTCATCCCAAAAACTTACCGGAAAGGAACACCCTCTTTTGACCTTCAACACTCTAGTTCTAAGCATTTTATATTGACGGCAATTTAGACACAAATACTATACGTGTACTGGTATGGAAGTTTGTGAAGCACAGATATACGTCATGTCATCACTGGTAACTTCGATATTGTTGATAAACGTATTCGGCATCTGTTTGCTAAGGGTCTTAAGTATAAATTACTATTGCTTTAATGCCTGTCGTGCTCAGATCGCCCAATCCATTGAGGATTTTAGTATAAAATGGTGTCGTAGAGCACATGTCGACCCAAACCCTCTTACTACTTGGAAACATTCAATTTTTAAAATTATTGATACACGTATTAAATTTTATAATGCTAACCCCACTTTACCTATGTTTTCCTTTCGTAATTTAAAATTGGGAATTCACGAATTTCACAATAAATGTGTTTTAGTTCCTGCTGATAAAGCGGATAATAATGTAATTTTTGTTTGACGCCTACATTACGTCAATGATTTATCTCTGGAACTCGGAAGCACCAATTCGTATACTCCAGTTCAATCTACTGAGGAGGATATTGTTTCCACACATATCACTCGGTGCACTTCTTTCAAGGCTGGGGTAGACGAACAGCGGAACAAACTGCCAATACATAGATCCGTACAAATCGATAAATCCCGCCCACCATTGTCCAAGCTCAATTTTGGCCACAAACATTACCATGTGTTCAATTGTATAAAATGTTTGTTTGTGGGACAGCATGTGCTTTTTGTGACGGGGTAAATACCTCATGTGATTTTAATTGGTCAACTGGCACGGTCAGATATATGTTTGATTGACAGAGCGGATCTATGCACTTTGTACTGGATTCCTAAATTACATGAAAATCCGTATAAGGCCCGCTTTATTTCGAATTCTAGTGCCTGCACCACCACAAACATCTCCTAACTTTTAACTTCTTGTCTTACTGCCATTAAAGATCACGTTAAACAATATTGTGCTAAAACTTATGAAAACTCTGGGATTAATTTATTTCGGTTTATTAAAAATTCAAATAAAACTTGCATTAAACGTCGAGTTTCATCTATAAGCACTTATGACTTCTCTACACTATATGCAACCTTACCACATCACCCTATCAAAGACAAGCTTATTGCTCTTATTCAACATTTTTGGCCTGTAATAATATTAAAAAGGTTTTTACTAACGGCAGTTTAGACAATTACACAATGTGGACTTGCAAGAAGTTTGTGAAGCACTCATCTTCATATTAGATAATGTTTTCGTCATGCATGGAACTACCGTTTATAGACAAATTGTTGGTATCCCTATGGCTACGAACTGTGTACCACTTGTCGCAGAATTGTTTTTATATTGCTATGAAAGAGACTTCATGTTGAGTCTTTCACAAAATGTCCAGGCAGATGTTATTGAAGCCTTTAACGACACCTCTCGGTATCTGGATGGCATGTTCAACATTGACAATCCTTTCTTTTCTACTATGGTTAATAATATATATCCTAAAGAACTTCAACTTAACAAAGCTAATATTTCTGATACTAACGCTTATTTTCTCGATTTACATCTCTCTTTTTAAAATGGTGAATGGTGAAATAATTAGGAAAATATATGACAACAGAGATGATTTTAATTGAGATATTGTTAATTATCCCATTTAGATGGGAATGTTCCCCGAGCAATTTATTGGGATGACAACTAGCTTTATTGGGATGACAGTAGGGTAAGTGTGAGGTTTGGGGCACCCTAGAACCTGGTTTAAAACCCCAGCGGCCATTTTTACCACTGACCGTTCAAAGGCGGTAGCCCTATTGTCAACCCTTTTTGTATTTGTGACGTCATATGCCTTTATTCTTTATTACTATTGCCATTCATGTTTGTCTTTTTGCGTGTTTTGGGGTTTACTGTGTTCTGTGAAAGCTGCATTGACTGTTCGACTATTATACTTATTATCTTAGATGGCTCTATTTGTCCCAACTTATTCGTTTTTCTAGAGCTTGTACTCGAGTTGGGGACTTTAATATTCGTAATCTTTGTATAACTAAAAAGCTACTCCATCAGGGCTACCGTTACCATAAATTTCGTAAAACCTTTGAACATTTTTATTATTGTAATCCTGATATTCTTTCCAAATATTAAAGTAATTTAAGAACTCTTCTGCGACAACGACTATCACAAACTGACTTCTATGGTGACGTGATTTACAAGCTTCGAAAGATCCTTTGTCTTGTCATGATCACTTTCATACTATCTTCGTTAAACTTGCTAAAAGGTGTATCAAAAGAGGTTATGATCCTATCATTTTGCAACGCACTGCATGCTTGGTGGTAGACCCATTTACAGTTCGCCACTGTGCTTTCCTCTTTAATTGTGCGATGACCGGACAGGCTATGGACCCAATGATGACGTCTACCTTAAGGACGGTGACGTTTGATGGTCTAGTTGTTAAACGTACGGCCATCAAAACTTAAAGGCGCGACGACTGTGGTTCAAATCCCGTTCCGGGCAAGTACTTTTTTATCACATATAATTTGAAGCCGTATATTTATCGATGTTACTTGTACGAAGGCTAAATAAAAATGGGATATTTTACGCATCGATTTTTGCCTTATATACCGACTATTGGGGTGTTCGTCGATTTGGAACTACTTCACACGTGACTCATTCATATTCATGAGCTATTACCAGTTAAAATAGAGAATCTGTAGCTTTAAGGAAGGAAAAGCATCAAGAACCGAAGAATGGAGAAAAATAAAATCTACATATGGAGAATAAATATCAAAATTGCAAATGACAAAACATGTTCTTCCTTGTGTATTACCTGTAGTCCGAAATAGTTCCAGTTTTTACAGTGGTTCAAGCAGACCATCATCTGGTTGTTTTTAAATTTGGTGTATTTCAATGAGGCCATGACTGTCGAATTTGTTTCGAAGCAACCTGCAATAAATTGAAACGTGGAACTACAAGTAAAGGTACAGTAGATGCATGCGTGAGAATGAGAAGTGGTTCCTACAAACGCAACACCCAAACGCAGTGGCATCGTAGGTGCGCACTATATCACATACCTAATCAAATTAACTTTTACAATGAGTATTCCTTTTATGATACACCGCAAAATCACGCGGTGAGAGCCGCAATCTCGATAGGATAGGAAGGCATAACAACATTAATATAGAATAGGAAGACATTATAACACTGATCGCCTGCACGGTGAAATGCTTTACTACCACCACACTGCACAAGTGACACAGTTGTGAATACAGAATATACATTATATCTTCTTTAGATGTTTGCATGTTACTGAAAATTGGACATAGTGTAATAGTCTAAATCGCCGCCAGTAACATATGCTCTTATATTGTTACAGAAGAAACATAATATGTCCCTAAGCTAATCGGTCAAGTAGCAAACTATTTGTTGTTTTAAATAAACCGAGAGGTTGATAAGACTTGTCATATTGCAAAGAAAATTCTCTGGAATTTATTGGTCAATGGACCGTAGACATGAGCGTCTCGCGACGTGAACATAGAACAATTTTGCCGATTCGTTTTGGAAACCGCTGATTGTTTCCTTTCTATTGTGATAAAAAACGTTTATTTTATGATAAAATCCGCCAAATATAACGACGTTAGAGCGATGACGTCACGAAAATAAACAACGTCTAGATAGAGGCACGTTACGGGGAAATTGGCGCAATAAAAATGAAAACGTTATTTTGGCTGTTTTTTCTTTCTTAAATAAATGGTAACAACTTTAAAGTAGTACAACTTCGTTATTAGGATTCTTGACAGGGAACATGGGCTCACATTCCCTGCCTGGAAAGTATATTCCACCTCGCCTAACGGCTCGGATGAATATAATTTCCAGGCAAGGAAAGTGAGCCCATGTCCTCTGTCAAGAATCCTAATAACTAATAATGGAAAGGTAGTAAATCATGCAGAAAACAACATTTGTCTTTACAGATGTAATGTTGTGAATTTGTTCATTGTAAAATGTAATCAAGAACGTCTCAAGAAGTTTTAATTGATCAAAATCAATTAATACAAGAGTTTTCATAAACGTTATCCAAAACTTTTTATACGATCTTTTACGTCAGCATGACATAAAGTTAAACGTTTGGAGATGTATGTACGGATGCAGATACTAGAATAGGACTGCATATGGTAGCTTATGTAATTGAGGAATCCAGTCCATACGGTCCGAATCAATTTAATTATAACTCCGATTCGAAAAATTCAGGGCTATATGGAAATAACCTTGTCCGTAAGGACATACGTATACATATTGTGTGCGCAACTCCTCAACAGTTTCCAGTTAAATGAAACTTGGTGGACAAGTGCATATTTTCGGGGCTTGCCTGAATGATGAGTTTTCATTGAGTTTATGTATTATATACTCTATATTGTTTCTTATATATTGTATATAGTGAATGCAATTTGTGCAGCTAACTCATCCGCATGAAACGTGCTATACAGCGCTAACGTGAGTTGGACGTCTGCATATGATGCGGGCGTTCCTGTCTAAAGATATTTCATTGAGTTTTGACCCTTTTTCGACGTAGTTTATTTCTAATATATCGTATTTATTTAAATGCATTATTTATAGTTTTCATTTGATGGGAATTCCCATTATTGTTCATGGTTTACAGTGCACTGAAATGAAATGGACATATACATATTTATTATCGCGTATTTTTACTTGTGTGTGTTTACCCATAGAGTAGGTAGCGGGGTTATTATTATTCGCCCCAAAAGGGCGACATCTCTTGTTTTAAGAGAATAAAAATATGTATAAAGCATGGATATAATGTAGTGGTCAAGCATTATTAGCTGTTTGATCAGCAGGAACGACAAATATATGTTATGACATTCCTTAAGGAGGTTGGCTGGGAAAGGACGTAGTGATGAGATTTTTTTTAAATTCATATTTAAAGCTTCTTTGGTATAATTTAGATTCAAAATTATCAAAAAAAGGATAGGTCACCACAATTTTTTTGCCATTAGACGTCATTGAAGAAGGCACATATTTCTAACTTCAAAATTTCACTAAAAAGAGGAAAAATATTTTCATTGAACATTTTCACAATTGTTTTCATAACATTACGTTTATTGAAAAACAACAATTAATTTTCGATTGCATATATACATATCTTTCAAATCATACAAAAGGAATTGTAATCCTCGTTCGTCTTTTTACTTTAAAAACAAACATATATGGACCGTACCCCACCCACTTTTGTTTTTACCGAAAAGTTAATTCAAGATAAACAAATATGTTCTAATGATCAACTTTTTTTAAAACTTGTATATGTCAAGGTCCTATGACATTTCTTTCAAAACAAGTAAAACATATATAGGTCATCAGGCTTCTAATGATTTTTTATTAAAAATTCTTTAAATTACACCCATTTTGGAGTTATTTTGACATTTTCAATGTAAAATACTGTACACACAATATTGACATGGAGATCGAAAATAAAATTAGCTCAGTATCTACTTTTATATATGTATTCCACTACTGAAAAACAAAAATCTGATTTATTCTATAGCAAAAGGATAAATTCTACTCAGAGCTACCCAACACCCCATATTTTGTTGACAACAAAAAATGATCACAAATGACGGAAAAAATATGGAAAAAAAAATTTGCTTAAAATTTGGTATGTTACCATCTTAAATCCTACATTATATCCATATCTACTAGAATGGAAAAAATGAAACAATTCTGTTGTCAAATAAAACTATGATTTAAAAAATAAAATGTTTAGACATCCTTAAGTCTAGTGTTTTAATCCGGATATCTGGGTCCGAGCCTTACCGACGCTCTTGGGATTCTGCGGTTGGTATATGACCAAGATACTTATTTCCTTAACATTCTCCAGATTGGAATTTAAACCGAGCAGACCCGTGTATCGGGAAAGGTCTGAGGACTGCAGAGACATGTTTGAGGATTACATGTGTCCCTGGTATGTATTACGTTATCACAAACAACTTTTAAATGCTTTCTTATTTGCGTATTTTTGAAGTTTTTGTTAATTAATTCTTCAAACAACTGCACATTGTGTGATTAAAAAATGTTTAAAGCATGCTAGTACAAGTTGTTTTCCCTTAAAAAACGTTTACATCCTCATGTTTAGCAATATATATCAGGCAAGGTAATTTGCACCGCTAGTCTTGTATCATAGGTGTGTACATATGTTTAGCGTCGTTAAGGATTTTATAACCTACTGGACTCGTTTGATAGAGAAACAAATGCAAATACCTTTAAGCCAAGCCCATGGAGTAAAGTATTTCCCGGACCACATTTCTCGTGTACCACTAGACTCAACTATCTGTTGTATGGATTTTGTTGTCAATGGGTTGAGTGTAGGTAAGTGTCCACCTTCGTCTATACATCGTGCCGACGCTCCATGCCATGACAGACTCTCTGGTTGTAAGGTATATATATAGCTCACTATATAAAACATATAAACATGTAACATTTATTAAACGATAAATACTGAACGTTAAACACCTATATTTTAATTTTGATTAAAGGGACACCCGGCATTCGTGTTTTAAAAGTCATAATACACTTAAAAGTGTGTCTATTCGTTATATAGTACAATGTCTATAGTCCAATGTCATGTAAAAATCACAAACTTCGTTTGGATACTGAGATATTTACATTCTCACGAAGCCAAACTATTGAAAATGGGAGAGATTTAGCCTAGTTAATAATTATTTCACAATGTAAACACACATCGCGTATAAATTTAACATTTCACAGGAACTCATAAATTCATGGCCACCCTAGTTTCATTTTTCACATTCATATCTAAACCTGTCTAAAGCATGATGTGCTGCATTCAGTATATGAATACGATGTTCAGAATACGTATTCAGTCAGAAATAAACAGAAAATTAAAAATTAAAAGAAGAAAAGGGCGCTCTTTAAAGACCTATTTCCCAACGCTAAATGATCATTGCAAAGGAATGAAAAGCTTGCTTATTTACTGCTAACATGCTCAAATATATAAACTGAGGCCCAAGTAAATATTTCTAATCGAAAAGCATTGATATATATTGAACAGTATCTAGGGTATAGCAGTATATAATACTTCAAACTTTACTTTTATGAAGCAAAAATATATATATATATATGAACACACAATTAAACAGGTAAGCTGTACTAAATACATAACGTTGTTGATAATTCATTGTTTTATTAGAACAAACACCAAAACAAAACTAATGAAACACCTGCTTTGATGTCCTTACGGACTTATTTCCCAACGCTACACTGAAAAGGCATGGAAAGCTTGCTTATTTACTGCTGTTATGCTACATGACCGATAAGTAATATAAATATAAATGTAGGCCAGAATAAGGTTTTAAATAGCATTGTTATATTGGACAGTATCTGGGGTATATCGGTATAAACTACTTTGAACTTTTATTTAAAAAGAGAACACAACACATTAACAAGTTTACTGGCGGGGATAAATGGGTAAAAGTGAGGTATGGTGCACCCTAGAAATTGGTTTTGACCCCCAGCGGCCCTTTTTGTCACTAACCGTTCCCTATTGTCAACCTTTTTATGTTTGTGATGTCATATCTTGCCTTTTATTCATCTTTGTAATTACTGCTGTTTTATATGCGTGCTTTTGGTTGACTGTGGTCCCTGAATGCTATATTTACTGTTCCACTATTATATGTACTGTTTAAGCTATACTAAATACAAAACTTTGTCGATAAACAAAACCAAAACTAATGGAAACATGTCTTCATACAAAAGCTGTATTGGGAGGGCATCATCATGTGATACAAAATTGAATAACATAATTTGCAATTAAAAAGACCCATTTAATGAGAGAAGAAGAAGAAGAAGAAGAAGAAGAAGAAGAAGAAGAAGAAGAAGAAGAAAATAGTTCAGAATATTCAGTTTAAACCAAAATGTAAACATCAGGAGATTGAATTCTACATTTTGAGCTATCGATAATTTTAAAATACAGACATATGCCTTCATACTTTAATTTAAGATCAAACTATTGATTTCAATTATTAAATGTATATTTACCTCTCCAGTTTAACTGAAACCCTCTTCTTTGTTGCCAGTTGCTTGACGTAAAATAAACAAGCACTACATTTCCCGAGCTAACGACAGGATCAGGTAGGTTGAAACCACATTGTTTGTCATATAGTCGTTTGTTAGCTAGACCATCGACTATCTGAAATTGGGAAGTGTATATGGCTATCATGTACACATACAATGCAATAGTCAATTTAGAGCATATCATATGCATACGACCACTTCGTGTTCAGTCATTTTAATGCTAATGCATTCTATTGAAACGTTTAATGTATACATAGAACGTCACCGTAGTATGTGCCTAACATGGTGTCTTTGACAACCTCATATGATAATTTAATGGAACAGGCAGCAGATTGATGTAAGGTATGTGGGTCTCAAGACTTCATCAGGCTGGTGCGCACCGGGACGGGCCACAAAATGTATTTATGCTATCTGGGTATAGTAGTTTTTTCGTTCTAAGTAACTATGCACTTTCTTTGATTGTGTCATATTACATATGAGTTGTGTATGCTATGCGTTGTCTTGACCTTTGCCTAATATTTGTAAATGCCTTTGTTGATAATGTTATAGTGTACGCATAAGCTTCAAAATACGTATACATTTGACTTCTCACTTCAGCTTTACCTTACCGCCTTTAATAACTTTACATTGCATATATATATAAGTGTGTAATAGCCATGGTTTGCGTGTATGTTTTAACCAGAACTTCAAGTCCCGCCCACCAGGTATTGATCTGGGACAATATAAGCCCTCTGGATATATGTTCGTTCTTAATTCTTCTTCTTCTTCTTCTTCTTCCGTAGTAGGAACCAGTTTCTTCAAAGAACTTATTCGGTTCTGCAGGGTCAAGCATGGCGGACGAACACAGAAGTTGCCCCAATTGGTTCTTTACATTTAAAACCAATAAAAGTACATATTTTAACCCCTGCAGTCTAGTTTAGCCTCTTCTTTTTTTTATGTTAAACCGTATTTATAATTGTATGTCTGTAAACAGCCGTCAGTGAGTTCCAGAGTTACTGCCCCTGATTATTAATAAAAAGCAGGGTTTCAACTTGTGAACAGAATAACTTAAGTAAATGATATCCGATGTTTTGCTAAGTTTGAAAGTTTGATTCAATAAGATCTCGAAATCGTTTGACAAATTGACAATGAGAACACTCTATTCATTTGTTACTCAGTTAATGTCCTCGAATATTTCATATTTACTTAAGTTAATTATTTCGGAATTTTGTAACTGATATTTAACTCATTAACCGCTTTAAATAATATGGTGACGGAGGAGGCTAAGGGAAGATGTCTTAGTCAAGAACACACAGACGGAGCTCAGCAATCCCTACCAGAGTCGCATGCCACTTGAAACGGTTAGTGACAGTGGTTCAAACCAGGTTCTAGGTTCCAGGTTCTAGGTTTCAACAAACATCACGCTTACCCTATTGTCATCCCAATAAAACTTAACAGTGTAAATAAAGAAATCACCGCCAGGTTATATCCTCTAGCAAACTACACAGGAAAAATATCTAGGCATAAAATTCATATGTTTTACATATGTGATACATATGTTTTCCACATATGTATTTCATATGAATGTAACACATATGTAATACATATGAAAATGTTTTTACTAAATAAAATTAAAACTTAAACAGGTTGTTAAAACATATTCTACCATATTCTGAATTGTTTTTCAGGCCAAAAAAAAGAAGGTCTGTTTCTGGTCTTTTTCCCCCAAAAAATTGGAGTAGGTCGGTAGGATTTTTTTTTTATTTCTTTGTGTCAAAACAAGTTTTGGGTCGGGGCCTTAACAATAGGGTCGGTCGGAAGACCAGAAACAAAGCTTTTTTTTTTGCCTTATAAATACTTGATTGAGAAGTGTCTGTATCCGAATGCAGGAATAACTTGCATTTTATGCAAAATAATTACACATGAAATACATATGTATACATTTCACACAGGTGTATTATTTTAACATGAAAAATATATGTGGTACATATGTGACACATATGTATCATTTACATATGTGGCACATATGTAAATAACATGATTTATATATGAAAGAAACATGCAAATAATAAGAAAGTAACACATACATGGCACATGTCACAACATTTTTCCTGTGTATGATAGATGAACACAAAGATGATCATGTAAATATAACAAAACCATAGAAACACACAAAGTAAAAACTCAGTGACTTGGCAGAAGCCAAAGCAGCAACAGGAGAATAAACTATTAAGGGTACGACAAGACAATATTGAAAACAAACATCAAACGTTAGGTAGACGTAATCACAGTGTCCACAATCAAAGAGAAAAGCATAGTGGCGAACTGTAAATGGGCCAATCACTAAACATGCAATACGTTGCAAAGAAATATAAAATATCGGAAAGGGAAAGTATCATTCAAGGAGGACAGTCAACCACAAAACACAGAACCAAACACGCAAACAGACAATCAAGAAGGCACAAGTAATAATAAATGCAAACGACATCACAAACACAAAAGGGTTAAGGCATAGGAGCATATTCTTTGAATATGTAAATTGAGAAAAAAGTGAATACGATTTATTTCGCAGAGCAAAGCACATTAGGCATATTATATACCCAATTTCATTGAAATTAGTTTCGCTGTCTTTAGGAATGAAACCAATAAAGATATGTGTACTTTAGTCAGATTGATCATATATTCCGCCTACATTCCTTCTAGAACTGTCAATCAAGCAAAAGTATATGGCAAAACACAATAACAAAAAACACTTTTAGCTTTGGCATTTGAATAATCCCATATACCAAATCCAATATGAATCCATACAGTACAACACCAATTAGAACAAAATTCCCAACACATGATGGCTCAACCTAACCTTTTTGAACATAGAACTTACCAACTCCAAAACAATATTTTAGGGAGTCGCAAGTCCGTTTTTAGAGCAAAACGGTGTACGAGAACATACCCTTTTCAGTTTCAAATGAGGCGTGCGTCAATGCACTATTTATGCATGTAGAACTCATGTAACTTATCGTATTAATAATGTAATCATTGTATTGTAACCTACTGAAACACTGTCCCTGTTGCAGCTGGTGCGATATTCAACGTTGAAATAGCTAAACGCTAAACTAATTCGGGTATCTCTGTATGTAGATATCATCCATCGACAGTTCTGGTTCCTAGGATAGTCGTCTGGATAGTTCGGTGATGTCAATACACCCCAATGCATTGTATAGTTTTCACCGCAACTCCATTCTGAAATACAAACACTGACAAACTATAAACTATTTAACTCGAACTGGTACATATTTCATTTTTGTGCAGGCCGTTTTTATATCATATGTTTACTGTCTTTATATATATACACACATACCATATACACAAACATTTGCAGAGATGATCGACATAGATACAGACTATTTATATGCTAAAGTGCTCTAAAGTATTATCTGCCTATATGTATTTTTGACGATACAATTGGCGACCGAAGCAAATCTTGCTTGTTAACAATGATGTAAGTCTGGAACAATACTAGTAATAATATAAATATTTTTTTCTATAAATTGTATGCTTTTGTAGCACTGTCCGCCAGAACGGAGTGTTTAGTAAATGTTTACTTGTCTTTGCTCAATGGTCATGTTTGACGTATTGTAATTGATTACATTAATGAACAAGAAAAACTTGATGCAAAGCATCAATTCGGCGCCAAAATTTTGAAGAATTAAAACATACGTTATTAAATAACAGTACACGTGTTTATCAGTTATTTTAACTATCTTATCATCAGTACTAAACCTTGGTATATTTAGTGGTCATGGACATAATATTAACAAACGTTGCTATGTTGACTTGGTTAAATGTATTTTGAATTAACTAGGTCATTCAGACAATTTTCCAAACGGTTTCGTTGCAGGACTTTCCTTAAAATGTGTTAAATGAATTGACTGCATTAGGTTTAAATAAATACTTTTTGGAAAGATAAGGTGATGAATGCCGAGTGATTACAAAGTCGTTGTTGAAACATTTGGAGAGAAAGCCAAGAATTAATGGACAATGCACTTCACATATCTGTTTGAATTTTTAACGTCGTTTTTATGCCATGAAGGGCCAACAGACGATCAGTTTTAGACTAATTGTTTTTGTTTTGTTATTAAACCTAGTACTGTATCACATGAACCATCTATACAGGTAACTGATAATCTACTCATTTGAATTAGTGGCTGGAGACGAGGGACAATAAGACACAATGTTGCATGTCAATCATTATAAAGGGTGTACGCTATAGAAATAGTGTCATGTTTAAAGACAACATGGTACTGTCTGAGGATCCAACTGACCTCTGGATTCAAAGCCCAGTGCGCTACTAACAGTGGTAATGCCGACTTTTTCAGTTGTAATTTGAAATGAATCTGCTATTTAATAGCACTTGTGAATATGATCATGATATTTTTATTTATACCCGTAAAAAAAACTCAAAAAAACACACAAAAAAATATACAGTTTTATAAAAAAAATTGGCACAGGAAGAAAACAATTTAATAAAATGGGTATTCAAGCACATGGACAGGTAAAAATTTAACTGAGATTATTGAAATTTTAAAAAGAAAATTGGTAAATGTTTATATTTATGTTTGTCGGTCTGTCCTAAGGGTCTGGTGCTGATTCTAAGATATCCAGGCACCAAGTGCCTATTGGACTGCTACAGTTAGGATGATGTTCGACATTTCCATGAAAATGGGAGTAATGCAGAAATGACCGCGCTCGACATCTCCATAAACATGAGAGAAATGCAGAAATGACTGCGGTCGACATCTCTATGAAAAGGAGATAATGCAGGAATAACAGCACTCGAAATCTCTGTAAATGTGAGAGTAATGCGCAATGACAGCGCTTGACATCTCCATAAAAATGGGAGTGATGCAGAAATGACAGCGCTCGACATCTCCATGATAATGGGAGAAATGCAGAAATGACAGCACTCGACATCTCCGTGAAAATGAGAGTAATGCAGAAATGACAGCTCTCGACATCTCCATGAAAATGACACCGCTCGACATCTCCATGATAATGGTAGTAATGCAGAAATGACCGCTCGACATCTCCATGATAATGGGAATAATGCAGAAATGACAGCGCTCGACATCTCCATAAAAATGAGAGTTATGTAGAAATGACAGAGCTCAACATCTCTATGAAATGACTGTATTGAAGGAATAACAACGGTCGACATCTCTGTAAAAGTGAGAGTAATGCGCAATGACAGCGCTCGACATCTCCATAAAATGGGAGTAATGCAGAAATGACAGCGGTCAACATCTCCATGAAAATGGGAGTAATGCAGAAATGACAGCGGCCGACATCTCCATGAAAATGGGAGTAAAGTAGAAATGACAGCGGTCGACATCGCCATGAGCACATGTAAAACACTGGGCGTGAGACATACACCCGTGAGGAATTTCCTAACTAGGCATGGGACCCTTACGAGACATTTTGAAATGTCAACTTTGGTCGGACACCCGCAACCCCCCATAACAAGCCGTAAGGATATACTTTAAATCGAGAGAATTTATTTAGTGTAGAATTATTTAAACCGTTTCCATTTATTTAAATTCGGTGCAGTCCATGTTAAATAGTGAAAAAAAATCATGTTTTTGATCTAAATATGTTTTTTTAAAACAGCGCACTATTGTTCCATTTCATAATTTCAGTCCTTATTTATTTTGAAGAACTTTGCCGCGATGTGTTGGCGAACATTGCCGCAACTTTGCAGCGAACATCACCACAAGCATCGCCAGAACAGTGCAGAGAAACATTTTATGCAAATGAAGTTTGCTGCAAAGTTGCAGCGAACATCGCCAGAAGATTACAGCTAAAAGCGTTATGCAAATGAAGTTTGCTGCAAAGTTGCCGCACACTTTTACCATGCAAATGAGGTCTGCGGCAAAGTTGCGGTGAACATCGCCGGAACATCACCAGAACCTCATTTGCATATTTGTTCGCTGCAACTTTGCCGCAGACCTCATTTGCATGATAAAAGTGTACCGCAACATCGCCGCAAACTTGTTCGCCGCAGCTTTGCAGCAATGTTTGCCGCAGAGTTGCAGCAAATAGTCGCCAGAAGCCTATATTTTTGGTAATGGTAAGGTTATACATAAGTTAATTTTATAACTTAGTAAATGACATGATCCACCCAATTTGAACAAACTTGAAAGGTCAATGCTAAGATGCTTAACATAATGTTTCATGAAAATTTCAGTGTTGGTTACTGAGAAGAAGACAGATGGATGACAGCCTATGGTAAAGCTGATCTTGGACAAGCCAGTTCAGCTTAGAAAACAATATAAAATGCAGTGTCCAATCTAGGATCTAAAAAGCAGGGGGGATTTCCCCCCTTCCTCTAAAAATGTGGGGGGATTTTCAAACAAATCTATTACACCCTTTTCATAACACCATTTCGACTGGAAGTCGCATAATTTTGAATATTTTTGATTCCGAGTCTGCGCTCATAAATCTACTTTCGTTTTCAATACATTTGTCTGCATTTGACAGTCAAAATGAAGCATTACAAAATTAGCGATTTCCCGTAAACGAAATTTAAATGCCAAAACTTTCCGATATATCATCGTATTTTCTCATTTCTTAGCAACATTTAATGTAATTTGGCAATAATAATTAATCAAAACGATTTAAAAACGAGAACAATGTGAAAACATTTGAAACGCAGATATTACGATCGATAAATTTCGTTAATTTTTCTAAAATTCGTATTACGCATTTGCCTCGTCGTTTTCAGTCAAAATACAGGGAGACATCGTTTTAATGAAATGATTTTGTATAATTTTTGAATTATTGGTGCATCATTTCTTACAGAAATTCAAGAAATCGCTAAGCAGTTTTATCTCTTGTGTTTTATATCTTATTCTGGTGCGTTTTATAGCATGCTTTAAATGCCATTTAAACATTTTTAATTACAATCCAAACATACTCAACTATCAGTCCTTTTGATTCCCCATGCACCCATGCCTAAGGTCAAAGTACTACCACAGTATGTCCGGCGCCCTCAAGGGGCGCCGAACAACAAGTTATGTTAATGGAGGATGTCCTAGAACTTCCATGGACATATGACGAATGATACAAAATGCACAATAATGTTCGTCTTCTTCTATAATAATAAAGTGATTCCCCTATTGTTTTACGCTTAACTCATCTTGTCATCGTGAAGCTTAAAGCTATGTTAAGGTGATATTATAATTATCTGAATCACCCAGGTTTGCCTTTCGTGTTCAGGGAACTTACTTATTCCCATAGTAAACTCCATTAAGCCGGTTGAGGGTTAGAGATCACCGGAAGATTGTTACTCATCAGAAGTATACATGTATATATAAAACATACGTACCACAATGTACGTTGTTTATAAACACAAACAACAGAAGGACATACATCGTCACAATGAATCTGCACTATTAATGTCAAACCTGGAATATAAATGTGACACCGGAATATAAATGTAATACCTGGAATATAAAACATAGTTATATGTTATTATCTAAAAAATATAGTTATATGTTATTATCTAAAAAAAAATATAGTGTTTTGAGTGGGGGAGGGTGGGAGAGGGGGGGGGGGGGAGGGGGGGGGGGGGGGGGTCAACATATATGTGGAAGAAGCTATGTACGAATTGACCTAAACAACACAGAAACATATAAAAATAAATAAAGTTTTGAGTGGGGGTGTGGGTGGGGTGGGGAGAGCCGGGGGTGGGGATGGGGGGAGGGCAACATATATGTGTATGAAGCTATGTAAGAATTGACCAAAACAACAGAGATATATGTAAAAAAAAAAAGGAGAGGCAGGTGTTGGTGGGGGAGGGCAACATATATGCGTAAGAAGCTATGTACACAGAAATATGTAAAAAAAAATCCACTTTCGAATGGGGGTGGTGTGGAGGAGGCAACTTTGCTAAGTGTAAAAATTGACAAAATAATTGGGGGGCGGGGAGAGGCAGGGGTTGGTGGGTGTGGGGTGGGGGGGCAACATATATGCGTAAGAAGCTATGTACACAGAAATATGTAAAATAAAATATTCCAGTTTCGAATGTGTGTGTGAGGGGGGGATGGGGAGGGGGCAACATGTGTAAGAAGCTATGTAAGAATTGACCAACACAGAAAGTTGTAAAAAACAACAACAAAAAAAAGATTCCAGTTTCGAGTGGGGATGTGGGAGGGGGGAGGGGGCAACATGTGTAAGAATTGACAAAAGCAACACAGAAATATGTTTAAAAAAAAAGTGTGATGGTGGGTAGGGAGTGGGGGCGGGGTTGGAGGAGGAGCCCATGCCCCAATATCGGTGAAGTATGAATAAGATGCATAATGCTATAAGAAATCCCAAACCAAAATTATAGATTTGATATATACATGCTTACATGCAAACCTAGATCTGCCATTATTGCACATTTTATGGGCCATCACAATTTGGGTTCTATGGGAGCCCATAATTCGCAGAAGAAAAAAATACTAACTCAACCCGTTACAACATACTATAAGGAAACCAATTCCCAAATTTAGTTCAGCTAGGACAATAATTGTAAGAGATATAGACCTGTAAATACAGCTTACACGCAAAATTTGATGTGAAACAGACACATTTTAAGGGCTAACAGGAAGGGGTTGCAGGAACCAAAATTACTTAAACATTTTTTA
Organism: Cyrtodaria siliqua; assembly: GCA_037043455.1. Classification (NCBI taxonomy): domain Eukaryota; kingdom Metazoa; phylum Mollusca; class Bivalvia; order Adapedonta; family Hiatellidae; genus Cyrtodaria; species Cyrtodaria siliqua. The sequence goes on along the minus strand of JAWPHD010014243.1, from coordinate 25,360 downwards.
TCCCTTGACATTCGTCCTAAATCAAACGAAAAAGGAAAATCAATGGTGCAACGACACCTAAAGCGCATTTCAACTGCGATCATGACCAAGCGTCTGATTTACTTTCCAGCGTCTCCGTGGCCGAATGGTTATTAACGACGTTGCGTAGTAAACCTTCGCCTCGCCCCGCTGCGGGTTCGAAACCCACTGAGAGCTCGACTTGTAAGTGAGGAAGTGTCGATTCTTACGGATGGCGGGAGATGTACAGTACTGGTTCTACCATGTGGGTGGTCTGCCTCTACCACAAGCAATCGACCGTCATATATAACCTTACATGTTTTGAAAATGACGTAAACCACCACAAACTGATCTACGTTCCTTAAAAATATCTAATATGGTGGGCTCTCCCTAGACTGCTTCACTGCGCATGTCTCGTATATCAAACGCAAACAAAATGCAGTTTTTTGTGGGGTGTGGGGCGGTATTTTCAAAAAGAATCCAAGGTGACTGGCGTGTTTTTCAGATGTTTTTTTCACGGGAGGTGGTTTTAAGAGAATGGGGATAAAGAAGATTTTATTAGGAGAGGGTAAAGCACCGATTGAAACTGAAGAAAGGCTTTGCCATTTTTAATTCATTGGTTAAATCCAAGGGTGTATTCTGTGCTAAAACACATTTCTTAAAGTCGGGGTAGCGTGTGTGTGTGACAGTGTTGAGTATGGATATTAGCTCGAATAGACCATTCCTGCCTAGCAGAAGTTCATTTATGTCTAACCCTCGAGTTATGATCCGGCCACCTCCCGACCTGGAGAATATTCAACACATGTCTAGAAACAAAAACTCTGCATAGAGCGTGCTCAAGTAGCTAAGTACCCAAGAAAGACACAATCGTCTAAACATGCGTGAATGGAAGGAATGTAGCTACCTGTATGTAAATCATGCGTATTGCAAAAAAAAAGAAAAAAAGAAAAAGAAGTCCAAAATACAATAAAAACGAGGGGGCGTGGGTATAAGGTAACGTCTTTTCTTATTTAGTTTTCCATGAAATTCCAAAAATATCAGGCTAATTAATCAATTTTTCAGAGGCAGAATAGACCTGTAATTTCTTGAGGGTATTGGGGCAATGGTCTCCCAGTTAAAAAAATTAAATAAAAAATAAACAAAAAAGACAGCAATTAAAAATACCTAAGCAAGTATGCACTTATAAATTATTTCACCCACCTGTGTAGGGGTGGGGATAGGATAGCAACGGGAGTACCCAGGGAAATAGAAACATGTTAAATTGCTACCCTAGGAGCAACATTTCCCAGTGTAATCCCCAATGATGGTACTAAATTGGGTTCTGTCTTAAGTCAGTACCCCGGTGTCAACATTGTTGGTCTAATTGGGTTCTTCACGCACTATCCGTTCCCACCCGTTACAGGTAAAAAGTGCAAGGCAGTGCAAAACCAGCAACAGCAATTTGTAAATTATAATCAACAAATGTATTCAAATTGTACAATGAAAAATATTCACTTGCAGAATACACATAAATTAAAGTATTTCTTTAAAATCCGCTATTATAATAAAGTCCAAATATATTGGCAAATGTCCCTTTAATTTAAATGTATAGTGTCCCTTTAATCCAATTTTATTATAAATCATGTCAACATCATTATTATAAACACTCATAGGTAACACCACCCTTTAAAGAATAAAAATGTGTTGAAGGGTGATGTTGGAGGAGTGGAGGGGTGGCGGGTATGGTGGGGTAGTGAGGGGGTAGGTGAGGTTATGGGGGTGCACGGTTTTTGAGTTGTTTGCCAGAAAGAGTGGGGTATTTTAGAAATTGTTCAGAGGATTTTTATAGGAGGTGATTTTTAGGTAAGCGAATGAGGTAATGAGGTTGGCTGGAAGGGATTTTCGAGGTTTGTATATAACTAAAATCCATGGGGGCATTTTGTAGATTTTCTAGGGGTTCGGGGTTTGAAGTTTGTTTATTTCTGTAAGAATTTTTTTGAAGAAAACATGTAGGGGGTATTTTGCTGACTTTCTATGTGCGGGGTCTAAATCCAGAGAGGGGGGGGGGGGGGGGGGGGGGGGGGGGGGGGGGGGGGAGGGTGGTGGTGGTCGCACTCTCCTCACCTCGCAATCCCTCATTTTAAATGAGGGTAATAAGTTATATTTTCTTAATACACAAACTTAATATTTGCCTTGTCAGATGCAAGATCACAGCTTTAATCTCAAATAACTCCCCATATTTCTATTAATAGATGCAGTCACGCAAACAAATTGTATGACGTGTCTCACCGATATGTTTGACCAATGAATGCCTTCTAGTTGCCATTTAATTGTATGTATTGTCCCTTGTGGACCCTTAATTGGAATAAACACATATACTATTCCATTATATTCTGTAGTGACTGCTGACAGTCGTCAATTTAAATTGACGGCTGTGTAGCAGTCTAAATCGTAACATCTTAAAAAACAAGAGTTCCGATTGATCTCAATATTCGCTCTACTAGCTATATGGAGTCTATGGTGGGGAACATGACGTTGATATGCGCAACTAGGTTTTTTACTGATAATTCCTGCAAAGTATTGCTGAAATCCAGCCAGGAGTTCAGGAGAACTAGTCCGGACAAAGTTTGTGTACTAAAACCTTTAAAGTGCCATAACTCCGCTAAACATCTTACAGCCGGAACACGGTGATGATATGCACAACTAGGCCAAAAATCATTCAACCGTTATAGGCGATGATATGCACAACTAGATCTGGTACGGATCATCCCTAAACAGTTTCGCTGAAATCGGGCCATGAGTTCAGAAGAGACTAATCCCGATATAGTTTGTACAAAAAAACCTTTAAGGGCCATAACCATGCCAAACATCATTCAACTAGAACACGGCGATGGTATGCACAACTAGGCTTGATACTGATCAACTCTACCAAGTTTCGCTGAAATCCGGCCAGGGGTTCAGGAGAACTAGTCCAGACAAAGTTTGTTTATTAAAACATATAAAGGACCATCAATTCGCCAAACATCTGACAGCCGAAACACGGTGATGATATGCACAACTAGGCTTGGTACTGATCATCCCTGAAAACTTTCGTTAAAATTCGGCCAGTGGTTCAGTAAAACTATTCAAGACAAAGTGTGTGTACTAAACATTTAAAGGGCCATAACTCTGCTAAAATCATTCAACTAAATGACAATATGCACAACTAGGCTTGATACTGATCATCCCTGCAAACTTTCATTGAAATCCGGCCAAATAAAGGCCCTATCTTCTTAACATGGCAAAATACAGCATTTTTAACTAATCAAGGGCCATAACTCTGATATTAATAATCCAATTTGGCTGGTTGTCGAACTTGTCCAAGCTATTATTGATATTAGAAGCCTGAAATAGTTTGGCAAAGATCGGATGAAAAATGAAAGCCCTGTCATCTTAACGAGGCAAAATACAGCATTTTTAACTAATTCAAGGGCCATAACGCTTGTGCTACTAGACTAGTCCGATCTCGCTGGGTTAATCGAACTTGTGGAAATGTCCGAGTTTTTGTTGATATTAACAATATATGCTAGTTTGGTAAATATCAAATAATAAATGAAGGTAACTCCGGTGTTACAGATCCGATCTGACTGGTTTTCGAACTTGTCCGAGCATGCAATGATATAAAAACCCCGGTAAAGTTTGGTAAATATCAAATAATAAATGAAGGTTTTGAAGTGTTCACAAGGCAGAATATGGCATTTTTTTCAGCAAATAAAGGGCTTTAACTCCGGTGTTACTAATCCGATCTGGCTGGTTTTCGAACATGTCTGAGCTTTTATTAATATTACCAAACTTTGCAAGTTTGGTAAATATCAAATTATAAATGAAGGTGCTAGAGAGGGCACAAGGAATACAAGGCTTAATATGGCCTTTTTCAACAAAACAAGGGTCATACTTCCGGTGAAACTAATCCGATCTCGCTGGTTTTCAAACATATCTGAGCTGTTATTAATATTAACAAACTTTGCACGTTTGGTAAAGATCAAATTATAAATGAAGGTGCTAGAGTGTTCACAAGGCAGAATATGGCTTTTTTCAGCAAATCAAGGGCCATAATCCGATCTGGCTGGTTTTCAAACTTGTCCGAGCCTTTATTAATATTAAAAATATGTGCAAGTTTGGTAAAGATCAAATAATAAATGAAGGTGCTAGAGAGGGCACAAGGAAGACAAGGCTTAATATGGCATTTTTCAGCAAAACAAGGGTCATAATAATTCCAGTGAAACTAATCCGATCTGGCTAGTTTTTGAACTTGTCCGAGCTTTTATTGATATAAAGACACTGGCAAACTCTCGTATAGATCCGATTATAAATAAAGGCCCTAGAGTGCTCACAGGGCAAAAGTTAACGGACGACGGACGGACGACGGACAACTCGTCATCCCATAAACTAGAGCTAAAAACCACAGCATATAATTGAATCAAAGTACTGATTAATGAATGGCGAAAACATTAGTAAGCAAATGGTTTTGAGCTGTTCCTATAGTTAAAATTAAAGATTGTATGATATTTTATAATTGCTGGCGAAGTGATTCTTGTAAAATGTTATACTGTAGATCTCTAAACCGAGGCGTCCTTATCCACTGAGCAAGAGGCCGATGCATCCTCACCTGAAGTTCATGAGTAAGGGTTGTAGGAAGTGGCAAGTTATTGTTTGAGATAGTTGGTTAACATCTTTTTTTTTAGCAGTCGTCATGAACTTGTATTTTTAAAAATGTATTTTTAGCTGTGGCGGCCATTTTGAATTTCCGGCCTACCCGATTTTTACTTAGGACAACTCGACATCAAGAGAAACATTCCGTAAAGTGTCATGCAATTCCATCAAGTATTTTCAGAGTAATCAACACAAGTTTTTCCTATATAACTCTACGTAAACGATACCGCTGGTGGCCTTGTTTGACATCGAATCGAAATGAATTTTACGTAAGTCAACTACATGTCATGCAATTCATTTTAGGAAAGGTTCCAAAGCAATATATACTTATAGATGTTGATATTGAAAATTTCGCTTTTTTTACTTTGTTTTATTTATTTAATTAATTATTAATACACATGTGATTAGAATCAAACAGTAAGATTCTATTTTCCTTTATTTTCCTTTTATTTATCCATTGCATACGGTGTCCTGTTAGGGCCATGTTACCATCGCATCTTACCATCGATCTAGACATTTTTCTACGGTAATCGTGAGATCTTGATCAGCATGAGAAATGATCAGTCGATGGTCGATGGTAAGATGCGATGGTCGATGGTAAGATGCGATGCTCGATGGTAAGATGCGATGTCGATGGTAAGATGCGATAGAAAAATGCGATGGTTGATGGTAAGATGCGATGGTCGATGGTAAGATGCGATGGTAAGATGCGATGGTCGATGGTAAGATGTGATGGTCGATGGTCCATCGCATCTTACCATCGACCATCGCATCTTACCATCGACCATCGCATCCTACCATCGACCATAGCCTGATCATTTCTCATGCTGATCAAGATCTCACGATTACCGTAGAAAAATGTCTAGGTCGATGGTAAGATGCGATGGTAACATGGCCCTAACAGGACACCGTATGCAATGGATAAATAAAAGGAAAATAAAGGAAAATAGAATCTTACTGTTTTGATTCTAATCACATGTGTATTATTGGAACGACGTCTATACAACGTTGAAAAAGCTGTAAAAACCGACGAAATGCAACCCAGCTAAAATGTGAATGTCGTACCAACGTTGGTCCAACGTATATTTGAACGTTGGGCTAACGTTGTACAACAACGTTAACAACGTTAGCCCAACGTAGTATTTTCAAGCATCCCCAACGATGTCACGATGCTTACCTACAACGTTGGGACATTGTTGGCCAACGCTGAAACAACGTTGAGACATCGTTGTGCCAACGTTTGGCCATCGTTTCAACGTTGGACTAACGTTGTACAACAACGTTGGGTTAAGGTTGTACAGCGACGATGGACCAACGTAGTATTTTCAAGCATCCCCAACGATGTCACGACGGTTACCTACAACGTTGGGACATTGTTGGCCAACGTTGAAACAACGTTGATACATCGTTGTGCCAACGCTGGGCCATCGTTTCAACGTTGGACTAACGTTGTACAACAACGTAGGGTTAAGGTTGTACAGCGACGTTGGCCCAACGTAATTTTGTCCAGTAGCTAACGTTGTACAACAACGTTTCAGTCAACGTCGTTGGCCAACGTTGATTCGATGTCGGTGCAACGTCGGGTTAAGACATAATTGGACATAAAGGGACGTAATAATCTTTTTATATAAACATAGATTCCCTTGTTGATGACTTTAATTTTATTCTTTTAAATGTGTTTTAACTCTTTTATTATATATAAATATATAATTCAGCTAGTAGCTATATAAACATACTGAATATATCTATATAAAGAAACCAGTTTTAAAGTTATAATACATTCATACAAATACCACGATATGTCAACGATCATAAAAAGTGGTCTTTATGAAGAAGAACAAGTTCGCTACAGCTCGAGTGAATGGAACTGTCCATCCTTAGAAGATGCGAGAGAAAGAAATTAAATTAAATATAAAAATGTTATATAAGGTCAAATATTCGACTTTTAAAGACTGGAAAAGACGTTGTTGGTCAACGTTGTTGTACAACGTTAATCCCACGTTGAAACGTTGGCCCAACGTTGGTACAACATTGTAGACAACGACGCTGTATCGTTGGGGCAGCTGGACAAACTTACGTTGGGCCGACGTCGATATACAGTTAGACCAACGACGTTGAAGCTGACGTCGAGCCAACTTTGGTACAACGTTAGCATATTAGCTGGGTACATGTAGTTGTTGACCTAATTTTCAAATGTGTGTAATATTGGTTATAGTTTCGGGTTATATCTGTCAATAAAACTGGTCGCTGACCTTGTTCCTACTTTGAAAGTCACTGATTTGTTTCCTAAAGATGAGTAGTAATATATCTTAACAATTGTGTCTGCTTTACCCTTAAATCTTTAACCTTGACATTAAGTTTTCAAGATCAAAATATGACAATATCCCATGCTGAGGTTGAATAATTAACAAATACAAATAAACAAAGTTTCACCGCAGTCGTTAAAGATGTCGCCTAATCAATGTTAACACAATGACTGGTGTTGTTGATTGTTGTAAACAACGATGGTTTGTAGATAAGTTGTGTACTTGCATTATATAGTAATTGTAAATTGAGTTTTAATTATGAATCATACCTTGAAATTTCGCCATGCAATCTCAGACCCTATTAAAACAAGAATGCCCCCATTGCAAACCATCTGCCTAAGTGTGACCTTGACCTTTGAGGCACTGACATGATTCTTGCACAAGACACACCTTCTCAATGTGATGAACATTTGTGTGAAGTGTGGTGCAATTTCCTTCAGTAGTTTTGGACTAATGGCTGTGATGAAAAAATGACCTCTGAACTGCAACTGTGACATTGACCTTTGAGGCACTGACATGATTCTTGCGAGCGGCACACCGTCTCAATGTGATGATCATTTGTGTAAAGTTTGACGCAGTTTCCTTCAGTACTTTCCAAGTAATGGCTGAGACATGACTTTTTTAATGATTTTTTGACATCTGATCTCCGACTCTGACCTTGACCTTTGATGTACTGACATGATTTTTGTGCGCGACACACCTTCTCAATGTGATGAACATTTGTGTGAAGTTTGACGCAGTTTCCTTCAGTACTTTTCAAGTAATGGCTCAGACATTATATTTATACGATTTTTTGACATTTGACCTCCAACTGTGACCTTGACATTTGAGGGACTGGCATGATTCGTCCACGCAACACACTTTCTTAATGTGATGAACATTTGTGTGAAATTTGACGCAGTTGCCGTCAGTAATTTCCAAGAAATGGCTGAGACATGAACTTTTTTACGATTTCTTTTACATTTGACCTCAAAGTGTGACCTTGACCTTTGATGCCTTGACATGATTCTTACACGCAACACACCTTCTCAATGTGATGAACATTTGTTTGAAGTTTGACACAAATCCCCTCAGCAGTTTCCAAGTAATGGCTGAGGCATGATTGTTTTCGTGATATTTTGACCTCCAAGTGTGACCTTGACCTTTAAGATACGGTCATGGTTGTTGCGCCTGACACACATTCTCATAGTGATGAACATTTATGTGAAGATTGACGAAATTCCCTTCAGAAAATGTATGTATGTATATATAGCGATGTACGTAATATGTACAAGATAAATACAATTTATGTTCTGTTCTGTTCTGTATAAAATAATTAAAAAGGTGACAATGTCGCCTGTAATGTGTTTATTTCAGCGAGGATAATCTAGCTATCCAGTGTTGACAGAGCGCGCAATCGTTCATGAGTTATGGAGCAGATTTGTTTTTCATTGTTAACGTTTATGAAAAAAGAGCATGACTCTGAATAACTGTATTAAGTTGCATGATCATTGGTCAATAGTTGTCCAATCATGGGCTAGGTTAGGTTGCATATTAATGTTTTATGAAATGGGGTATATCTGTGCCGAAATAAAAGCCAAAGCTTTTGAACATGTCATTGTCATTGGATAATTGAATAAGAAGAACAGTATAGTTGTATAACCATAGGTCATTATGTTGCAATAATTTATGAGGCATGTTAGAGTGTACTCTGTCAAAGTTAAAATCAGGGTTATTGGACGGGTGAGATGAGGATGTGTGTTACGTTCCATGAACACATGTAACGACTTTTCAAGTTATGGCCAAGGCTAGGTTGAAGTTTTATTAAAAGTGACATAACGCTGCCAAAATGAAAGTCAGAGTTATTGGCCATGGGTAACAACATTTCTTAGAGTAAGATGAATATGTGTGCGAACGTTCACTACTTTTCAAGTTTTGGCCATGCAGTTATGAGCTTGGTTAGGTTGCAGGTTAAAGTTTTATGAAAAGGGACATAACTCTGCTATAATGAAAGTAAAAGTTTTGGGTCATGTGTTACGACACTCCTGGAGGTAAGATGACGATGTGTGCGAAGTTTTATGAACATAGGTCATATGGCCAAGGTTAGGTTGCAGGTTAAAGTTTTATGAACATAGGTCAAATACTTTTCACGTTATGGCCAAGGTTAGGTTGCAGGTTAAAGTTTTATGAACATCGGTCAAATACTTTTCACGTTATGGCCAAGGTTAGGTTGCAGGTTAAATTTTATGAACATAGGTCAAATACTTTTCACGTTAGGGCCAAGGTTAGGTTGCAGGTTAAAGTTTTATGAACATCGGTCAAATATTTTCACGTTATGGCCGAGGTTAGGTTGCAGGTTAAAGTGTGACGGACGGATGACGACGGATGACGGGCAGAGTGATCCCTAAATGTCTGCCATGCTAAGCAGGCGACATAAAACGTATACAACATCAAAACGATAGCACGTTGCTATCATACACTCTATACATGTTTTGTTTATATTCTAAACCTGTAAAGGTACTTTATTGTGAACAGACTAGTTTTCTATTGTTCTATATGCACTTATGATGATCACTTTAAAATCACGACTTCTTCCAATATACCAATACTGAATCATATTTAATATATAATTATGTTACTGAGATTCAGAACATGATAATGAGCATTGGCATAAAAAGAAAATAAAGGTTTATACCACTTACCGTTAGGCATATAAGTGAATCCTTTCAGAATATATGTTTGATCTTGTAAAATATTTGCTTAAATTACACTCCAGGATATACATGTTAGACTGTTTAAGATCACGGATGGAGTAAATTATTACATCCTATATACTGGTTTTAAGACACAAACTTGTACACAAGTGTAGCTTGCGAACATGTATATAAGAGCATGAGTTTTGCACGTGTACGGTGAGATAATGCACGAGCGTTAGCGTTAGCGAGTGCATTATCGTCCGTACACGTGCAAGACTCATGCTCTATTGTATTTATACCACAATAACTAACATATGCTGTGTATATCCTCGGGTATTACACGATGCATAGTGTGTATTCAGGCTATTGTGGTATAAAAAGTGTATATACCACACACTTGTATCAGATATAGCGATAACATGTTTGTATTGTACACATTAAAATATGAGATCCTTATGAGGAAGTAAACTGTCGAGGTTGCCCCACTTAACCGTATCAATGAGCAGCGGTAAATCCAGTATTAATTTACAATGCAATAAACCTTACCACAGTTAAAGGGTCACACGGCAATCTTATGTTTTACAAACTCACTGCGTCCCGTTAGTTTTTATACATAACTTGCATTTGTTCAATCATTAATATTAATTATGAGAATATTATAAAGCAAATCGTTTTTTGCGTATCATTAACTGTTGATTATATTGCAAAAATAATATATTTAAACCTATGATAGAATAAACTAACAACTTAAATCTTTTATTTTTAATTATATGCAAGCAGGTTTAAAGTCAAAACGATACTGGATATTAAATAAATCGAGACAATAATCGGGGAGGGAGGGGATATCTGGCAATTTTTATTGTGGCCTCATTTCAGTTTTCTTTTATTGATATTTCTTCATTCTGTGTATCTGAATTTAATTTAAATTGTTTTATATGTAAATCATTGCGTTCAAATTAAAAATATTAATATCCAAATAATGGAAGATAAAATGAAAACAGTTCCCCTCCTCCTGTTCTCCATGAGAGGCGAGCCCATAAAAAAATGTTGGGCACGGCGGGCCGCATCATTGATATAGGTGTAGATTTGATAAAACAAAACAACACAGACATATGTAAAAAAATAAATAAAAAAAACACATTCTGATGGTGGTGGGATGGTTGTGGGGTGTGGGGCGAAACATATTGAGAAACTTATAAAACAAAACAACACAGATATAATTATGTAAAAAATAATATATATATATATGTTGTGCTTAGACTTGCACGTTTAAAATGGGGATATCTAAAATAGATAAAAAGAAGATATAGATCCTTCCAGTTCAATCAAACTTTATTTCTCAAAGAACAGTCTACAAGTTGTGTTTATTATAAGATGGTAATATATGATATTTAAAACAAACAAATAATAAATCAACATTACAGTATAATTCTTAAATACAAGAATTATACGCCTTATATACTGCAAAGCAATTGTGATGGTCATCTATTGTGAAACTTTAAACATCATTATCAATTATACAGAGATTCAATTTCTAATTGTAATCCATAATTAATATCATTTATTTTCGAACCTTTACAATTCAACATCATTGTAATTAAACTAAAGTGTATCTGCTAAATCTTTATACTATATATTTTTAGCCAGTTCTTTTAATTTACATCAGAACAACATTTTATATATTGATTATAAGAAATAAGCCAAAAGTATAAATGACCATAGAGTTATGCGTTAGTTATCCAGAATAACAAATATAAAGACCGATACACAATAGTTTCCCATTATTATTTAACATATTAAACAGAAAAATAATATGCACAAAAGTAAAGCTACAAATTATATTAGTTTAATATTCACGACTCTCATTTCCATAAGATGTCATTACTTAACCATGTTCTCTTCATTTCATAATATACACATTACAGAATCTTTTCATGTTAAACATAAATTATTTAATTGATGTATCACTTAAGTTAAACTTATCAATATATCCATTCAAAGAACATTTCAAAGAAATTACAATTTTACCAATAAAATAAATAACTGAAGTAACTTACCTAAAATAGATAAAAAGAAGATATAGATCCTTCCAGTTCAATCACACTTTATTTCTCAAAGAAAAGTCTACAAGTTGTGTTGATTAACTGGTACATGGATCTTTTAAAGGGCTCTGACCGACAAAATTTCGAACAATAGAAACACGCGTTCTAAAACTTATCCTGTAGGCGGGGTTGTGAAAATGTAGCCCCTGGTCAGGAAATGAGTGTTAACAGTTTTATTGTTTATGTAGGAAATTAAGTTTATCCAAATGTCTACAATAAGCCATTAAATAATCAACTTGGCATTCCTGTGAACTTATCTTGGTTGCACTTCTTTTGTTACACTGATTACATATCAGTTATCAAAGCAGGAAGCCAGCCATCAAAATTAAGCCTAATGGAAAATTATGTCACTTCAAAGAATCAAACGAGAAAAACAACAATTAAGATTTTAACCAAACATTACTAAAACTGTGTTTTATGAAATAATTTATATGACAATCTAAATATATAAAATGGACTGTTTTCTAAAATTTAATTCAAATTTAAATTAATTCAAATGACTATTTATATACATGAATTCTGAAACTCAAAAATACAATAAATTTAAAGCATAACATATATATATATATACATTCGGGTGGTGGTGATGACTGGGTGGTGGATGGTTAGGGGACCGGGGTGTGGGGTAACATAGCTATAGTGTAAAAATAGAATAAAAGCAACACAGAAATATGTAAAAAAAAAACAATAATAAAAAAATCGAGTTTCGAGTGCGAGGTGGAGGGAGCCCATGCCCCATGGTGAAATACGAATAAGATGCATAATGATATAAGAAATCCCTAGTGGGGCAGGGGGGAAGTGGGGGGGAGGAAGTGGGGATTTGAGGGGGAGGCGGGGGGCAACATAGCGATATGTGTAAGAATTGACCAAAACAACACAGAAATATTTAAAAAATAAATAAAAACAGTTTCAAGTGGGGGGAGGCTGGGGGATGGCGGGGAAGGCGTGGAGGGGGGGGGGCGGGGCGGGCGGGTTGGGGGCAACATAGCTTTATGTATATTAATTGACCAAAACAACACAGAAAAAGGTAAAAAAAAGAAGGGGGCGAGCAGGAGGGAGCCCATACCCAATATGGGTGAAGTATGAATAAGATGCATAAAGCTATAAGAAATCCAAAACCAAAATTATAGATATATACAACAGCTTAAGTACGTACTAGTGGGAAGGGGAGCGGGGAGGGGGGAGGTGGAGGTGGAGCAACATAGCTATATGTGTAAAAACTGACCAAAACAACACAGACATATGTAAAACAAAAAAAAAACTAGTTTCGAGCGAGGGGGCAAGGCGGGGATTGGGGAATGGGGGAAGGCGTGGGGATGGAGTGGGGATGGGGGTGAGGGCAACATAGCTATATGTGTAAGAATTGACCAAAACAATACAGAAATATGTAAAAAAAAAAATAAAAAAAAAAAAGGACGTGGGGTGGGGTGGGGGATATATACAACAGCTTACACGCAAACCTTGCTCTGCCTTAACTGCACATTTTATGGGCCCTCTCAATTTGGTTCCATGGGAAAATTGGTTGTGATAGAATAAGAAATGTAAGAGACATAGACTTTTAAACACAGCTTACAGGCAAACCTTGATGTGGGACGCCGACGCCGACGCCGGAGTGATTACATAAGCTCTCTTATTCTTTGTATAGTCGAGCTAAAACGAGATAAAGTGTTTTTGAGACGTTCCTAGTTTCAATGTGATAACATATTGTTTTACGTCGCTCAAGGTCAAGATGACAGTATAAATTTATCATGTTTCACATTAACATGATATAATTTATACTGACATCTTGAGGTATGTTCAAATAGTATGTTTTTTTATCACTATAATAATTGTAACTAAATGTACTATGTTCTCAAGAAGGGCAAATAGCTCAGTGGCTAGAACGCCCGAATGTAAATCAAAACGGCGTATGTTCGGTTGTGCAAACTGTTTTCTTAGTCGTTATAACGTTACCTTTGTACGATGTGCACTACTAGATCATATAACAGTATGAGTTTAATGTTATCGCTTAAAGACGAAGTCGTCGTGAAGTATATTTACCCTCAATCTCATTAAAATCAGACCCTTTATCACGCTACGATACTCTACACTACAAGGATCTGACAACTCTCCATTGTAGGTCACGTCAGATTGTCACAAAATGTCACGGGTAGAGCGTATTGGTCGTACATAGCTCTTGTAAGTACCTGTTAGTTACACCCTAATCCATTGTTGAGTTGAAACAAATTCACAATGTTCATGATATATTCAGGTAACACGGAAAACCGTGCACATTTTAAGTGGCCACCAGAGGGCGTCCGGAAGGGCCGTTTAATAAATTTAGTTTTGTGCTAATGCATGTAAAAGTATAGGTCCATCTCTTTAAAAGGCAAATTGTGTAAGGGTCCTATCGTGTAGAATTTAATACTGCGAATTTAGCCACGTATGTCACGGAATGAACTGGGAAATAATGGTTTGGGCGTAACGTTTGCTATAAAATCCATTGTCTTCTAGTTTTGGCTGGGATTGCTCGATAGTTGCTTTGTTTGGAGCAGGAGTTGGACGGCGAAATTCACAGGCAATATGTGTCTAAGCCATCCAGGTTTGGATATAAGCCATCCAGGTTTGGATATAAGCCTTCCGGAGTGCCAAAAACAAATCAAAAATGTCACAAACTGCAAATCCGCAAACGTCATCTACTTAATGACGTGCTTGATTTGCAAAACAACCGTATGTCGTTGAAACAAAGCAGGCGCTGAACCTCCGATTCAACCTCCATCGCTCCGATTGTCAATTACGTAGGTTTGCTAGGTCGCCATCGGCCGAACACTTCAGTTCAGAAGGCCACACGTTCAACGACTTGTCTCTGACATGCATCGAACACAATCCAAATTGGACCGACGCAGAACGTAAATTGCGTGAAACGTACGTACTGGATAAGACGCTTAAACACAAAACATCCAGTAGGAATCAACAAAGGGGACTAGATACATCTTACAGAATATATAAATGTAAACACACATACTCCGGTTTTTATTACTTCCCTTGATCCAATTTTCTCCATTTATATATTATTTTAGCCTTATTCAATTAACTTTGGAGTTGTTTTTGCTATATCCTGCAGTATCGATTCTTTGTTTTATGTACTCACATACTCTCTCTTCATAACTAATCATAAATGTAAGCGTACAATTTTACTTTCATCCAACCAGCAATGTTCTATTATTAGTACTTTTGTTACTTCCCTTTATCAAAATATCTCCATTTATTTTATTTTATTTGTTTAGCCTTAGTCATTGTTTTTACTAGCTTTGGAGTTGCTTTATACTTTATCCTGCATTATCGATTTTAGGTTTAAGGTTTTGAGGTAGGGTTTGTGTTATCTTTTTCACATTTTTACTCTCTCTTCATAACTAAATGTCAGGGTACAGTTCTACCCTCATCCAGCCAGATATGTTCTTGTATTAGTATCACATTTGGCTCCAGAGTGTCTATTCAAAGTAATCAGTTTCTGCAACACTGCCAAACGATAAGTTTTTTTTTTAAAGAGTTTTATTTAAACTGCCGTGTATTTTAGTGTTTATTTTGTTTCGTATTTGTTATTTTCGTGTTTGTGTTCTCCTGATGAAGGCGTAAGCCGAAAGCGCTTGGGTTTTTATAAACTGTAGCACTGTATAAATGTTTTACACCATTTATTAATTTATTCCAACATTTTCGTATCCCTTCGGGGATCCAGTGCTTTTTGAAAGGTATTTTGTAGATGTTTGTATTTTCTCACCCTTATATATATATAATACCATTAGTAACCGGAATATTTTCTGATCAGAATATTAATGTAATTGGTCCCCATCTACGAGTATTTTAGAGGTACGTAGATAGAAACGTGTTCATTTCACGGAGTCTTCTTCACTTGTTAACGTAGGAAATATAGATTTTAGTTTACAAAATTGTTTAGCATCACCTTTTTTGTGAAACAATATGCGCGTGTCAGAATTGCGGAGTTGCGCTTTACGCCGGTAACCTGGTATCATACAGATATGCAATTCCAGGTTCACACGCAATTTACATTACGATACGACACGCTTGAGATGCGCTGATTTTATTTACCACTCAAACATTGTTCCCCGAGCTACAGTACACGTTTTAAGGACCTCTTAAAAGTACATTACTTTTATACAAAATATACTTCAAACTGTGGTTTTGAAATAACGATTTTGTCAAGTTACACATCATAACTGTTATAATATAATCTAAATGTATACCACATTTAATGTAATTTTAAATTGTGTAATTTAGCATGTTAAACAGTTGTTTTTTTTAGGAGAAAACTGTGTTTATGAGCATGAAGGATCATTATTATACGTGTGGGAAAACATCAAATACGCACTAATTTAAGTTTTATAGACGCTTAAATAGTCAGATTTTAGTCAAAATAATTAGCAATACGTGGTTGCACGCCTTTTTTGTCTACTGTTTTCCTTTAAAATGAAATAGATTTAAAATCATTATGATAATTATTACTATTGGCTGAGTAATACATTTTCATCCGATATTTATGACGGGTTTTAACGTCTTTCAAAATGTTATGCTCGAGAACAGTTTGACAGTATATTATTGTTTGTTTTCATAAACCATTCCTACTGTTCTGGTTAAGCAATTTACTTGCTTTTTGTAATGGAATTGAAATTAAAACGAATGAGCCCTAAACCAGTAAAAGAAATTCCAAGAGCGGATATCCGTTGGTATATAATAATATTTTGTTGACATAGAAATGGGTGGCGTATTTGAATGTATTGCAAACACTCTATTGTTGTGTTTGATATTATTTATTATAGAACTGAAGATATTTTAACATTCATGTGCAGGCCCGTGCCCATAGGGCTACGCATAGCTACGCGCATGACCTGGAGTTTCGATAAGCGATTTTGTAACTTTGCCGTTATTTGGCGGGTTAGTTTCTTTAATGAAATGTATTGAAAACGAATCAGGCTATTCACGTTAGGAAATGTAATCAAATTATATAGTGTAATTCTGACATTATTTGTTTATGTCTGTTAAAAACGTTATGTTGGGTATCAGTACGATTCAAAGGGAAATTGGCTGTAATGCAGTATGCAATGTCAGTATCATCTTAAGCTGAAACAATACATACGGAAACAACAGTGTATACCTGATACTTTAAAAAGTCCCCTCACACCCCACCCAAACCCCCATCACACACACACATTTCTAGGCGGGTTTCATCATTTTAAGTCACACTAACACAGCGTTATTGCCGTTATTTTAAGAGCAAGCGCACTCCGTGGCAACAATCAACCATTCCATGGATATGGTCAAGAATGTGGTTGCGCTTCTTAATCCTGTACAAACGACAGTAATAAAAGCAGATCTTAAATTCCGATATTTGCATTGGCAAAATATTCAGTGGTAATTTTTATTATAATGGAATGATTGCACATCGAAATGGCAATTTTGAAGGTACTATGTAATGTACTGAAATACAATGCGTGAATTAAACATACAACACATGTTTATAGCCTACACAATTACATACATGAAAGTATGAAGATAGTGAGAACATGAAGACTTATCCATATTAAACAAATAAACTTACAATTACATCATATCAGATTTACTGAGAAGCACATTATTTCAAAATCGCTACAATGACAAATAAGAATTTAACATCAGGAAATCCTTTATGTACTATTTCTTAATTTGAGAGCATAGAATATAAATTTCGCTAAGTTTACAACTGTACATTTTGACTATGATGTCATAAGCGAATCAAACTTGTTCAAATTTGGCAATAATAAGGTTTAAGATATGTATGTCTTAATTCTCTATAAATTGGACAAACAAGCAAAAAGTGGTATTCGTTTTCAATAAAATTCATATTGCAAAATCGGCATTTTCTTTCATCCCCATGAATATTTTCATATCTTCCGCTTTCTATGGCGAGGTTATGCGAAGACAATCTAAATCTGCAAAGAGCTATTCTATTTTTTTTTCCTCCATATCAATATCTAAATAATGTTCCAAGTTAAAATCGTGCTTAAAACGACAGTAAGTAACAAGTCTGTTAGAATTATTTATATTTGCATACCAGCTTTGATGATACATGTCTAATATTCTTTGTCGGATGAGTTCATAGTTAATGTGTTCTATATCATATTGATTTAACCAAATATTTGTCATACCTAACGTCTCCAATATTGATTTTATTTGGAATGCCCAATTTGACCCGTTATATGATATATTATTGTCTACGTCGCTTTTTTGTAATTTATATATTTTCTTAGCAATACTGTTATCTCCTAATTTCAATAATTTACGATATATTAGGTTTTCTCTTTATATAGAGCGGAACTCTACCTAGTTCACCATATAAACCTGTAAGATTTGTCGACCGTTTTACAGATAAAATCTTCCTGCAAAATTGTGTATGTATAAGTTCGACGTCTTTTGCACCATGTGATCCCCAAACTTCCGAACTATAATTTAATACAGACGCCACTAAAGTGTCAAACAGCTTGCATTTCTCAGAAATGGGTAATTCTATTCGATTAGAAACAGAGAAAAGATTTGCAGTGCAAACGATACATGTTGTGCCAATCTTTTTTTGCGTTCTAAACCAATTACCGTTTTTAAAAAAGTGAATCCCAAGAGGCATGAATATTTTAAGATCATCTATCGTAAAAATGTCTTCTAAATTGATACAATATCGTTTATAAACATCATAAACATCAGAGGAGAGCTCGGATCTCCTTGTGTGATCCCACAAAGTCTGATAAAGCAGACTTATATCGTATACATGACTTTACCACAGTGTACATATATTTAATGGCATTTACAATTTTAAGACATACATTTTGGACTAAAAGCTATGCCATGTATTATTTAATTAATCTCTTTAAAATAGCAAATAAACATGATAAAGAGAATAAATAAAAGCTCATTTACAGTTTGTAGGTACATGTACTGGTGAATTCTTGAATCTTAAGTACCTAATCATTACTATTACCTTGTAATTACTCACCCCGTAAATAAGAACGTTCATGTATATATGTTTCTAATCATAATCATATGCTGCTTGTTATTTGCTTGTATATATTGTGTGCTCATGTTCATATGCTCTCCATATGGGAGGTAATAAAGAATAAAATCAAAATCTACAGTAGATTTGCCCTTTTGAAATCCAAACTGGTTTTGCGATATCGTATCGTATTTGTCGGACTATATAGTTACACGATTAAGTAAAATTTGAGAATATATTTTTCCCAATACATTTATAAGTGTGATTCCCCTATAATTGTTTGCATCATCATTATTTCCATTTTTAAAGGCTGGAATGATAATTCCTTCACCCCATGTTACAGGGTATTCACCGTTATTTAACAGACGATTATAGAGTTTAATAGAAATTGTGAGATTATATCATAACATGATTGAAATATTTCGCTATTTAAATTATCCAATCCACAAGATTTATGATTCTTCTGGTGGAAAATCGCGGCCCGTGGCCAAAATTGGTTGTGATAGAATAAGAAATGTAAGAGACATAGACTTTTAAACACAGCTTACAGGCAAACCTTGATGTGGGACGCCGACGCCGACGCCGGAGTGATTACATAAGCTCTCTTATTCTTTGTATAGTCGAGCTAAAACGAGATAAAGTGTTTTTGAGACGTATTCCTAGTTTCAATGGGATAACATATTGTTTTACGTCGCTCAAGGTCAAGATGACCGTATAAATTTATCATGTTTCACATTAACATGATATAATTTATACTGACATCTTGAGGTATGTTCAAATAGTATGTTTTTTTATCACTATAATAATTGGAACTAAATGTACTATGTTCTCAAGAAGGGCAAATAGCTCAGTGGCTAGAACGCCCGAATGTAAATCAAAACGGCGTATGTTCGGTTGTGCAAACTGTTTTCTTAGTCGTTATAACGTTACCTTTGTACGATGTGCACTACTAGATCATATAACAGTATGAGTTTAATGTTATCGCTTAAAGACGAAGTCGTCGTGAAGTATATTTACCCTCAATCTCATTAAAATCAGACCCTTTATCACGCTACGATACTCTACACTACAAGGATCTGACAACTCTCCATTGTAGGTCACGTCAGATTGTCACAAAATGTCACGGGTAGAGCGTATTGGTCGTACATAGCTCTTGTAAGTACCTGTTAGTTACACCCTAATCCATTGTTGAGTTGAAACAAATTCACAATGTTCATGATATATTCAGGTAACACGGAAAACCGTGCACATTTTAAGTGGCCACCAGAGGGCGTCCGGAAGGGCCGTTTAATAAATTTAGTTTTGTGCTAATGCATGTAAAAGTATAGGTCCATCTCTTTAAAAGGCAAAATTGTGTAAGGGTCCTATCGTGTAGAATTTAATACTGCGAATTTAGCCACGTATGTCACGGAATGAACTGGGAAATAATGGTTTGGGCGTAACGTTTGCTATAAAATCCATTTTCTTCTAGTTTTGGCTGGGATTGCTCGATAGTTGCTTTGTTTGGAGCAGGAGTTAGACGGCGAAATTCACAGGCAATATGTGTCTAAGCCATCCAGGTTTGGATATAAGCCATCCAGGTTTGGATATAAGCCTTCCGGAGTGCCAAAAACAAATCAAAAATGTCACAAACTGCAAATCCGCAAACGTCATCTACTTAATGACGTGCTTGATTTGCAAAACAACCGTATGTCGTTGAAACAAAGCAGGCGTTGAACCTCCGATTCAACCTCCATCGCTCCGATTGTCAATTACGTAGGTTTGCTAGGTCGCCATCGGCCGAACACTTCAGTTCAGAAGGCCACACGTTCAACGACTTGTCTCTGACATGCATCGAACACAATCCAAATTGGACCGACGCAGAACGTAAATTGCGTGAAACGTACTGGATAAGACGCTTAAACACAAAACATCCAGTAGGAATCAACAAAGGGGACTAGATACATCTTACAGAATATATAAATGTAAACACACATACTCCGGTTTTTATTACTTCCCTTGATCCAATTTTCTCCATTTATATATTATTTTAGCCTTATTCAATTAACTTTGGGGTTGTTTTTGCTATATCCTGCAGTATCGATTCTTTGTTTTATGTACTCACATACTCTCTCTTCATAACTAATCATAAATGTAAGCGTACAATTTTACTTTCATCCAACCAGCAATGTTCTATTATTAGTACTTTTGTTACTTCCCTTGATCAAAATATCTCCATTTATTTTATTTTATTTGTTTAGCCTTAGTCATTGTTTTTACTAGCTTTGGAGTTGCTTTATACTTTATCCTGCATTATCGATTTTAGGTTTAAGGTTTTGAGGTAGGGTTTGTGTTATCTTTTTCACATTTTTACTCTCTCTTCATAACTAAATGTCAGGGTACAGTTCTACCCTCATCCAGCCAGATATGTTCTTTTATTAGTATCACATTTGGCTCCAGAGTGTCTATTCAAAGTAATCAGTTTCTGCAACACTGCCAAACGATAAGTTTTTTTTTAAAGAGTTTTATTTAAACTGCCGTGTATTTTAGTGTTTATTTTGTTTCGTATTTGTTATTTTCGTGTTTGTGTTCTCCTGATGAAGGCGTAAGCCGAAAGCGCTTGGGTTTTTATAAACTGTAGCACTGTATAAATGTTTTACACCATTTATTAATTTATTCCAACATTTTCGTATCCCTTCGGGGATCCAGTGCTTTTTGAAAGGTATTTTGTAGATGTTTGTATTTTCTCACCCTTATATATATATAATACCATTAGTAACCGGAATATTTTCTGATCAGAATATTAATGTAATTGGTCCCCATCTACGAGTATTTTAGAGGTACGTAGATAGAAACGTGTTCATTTCACGGAGTCTTCTTCACTTGTTAACGTAGGAAATATAGATTTTAGTTTACAAAATTGTTTAGCATCACCTTTTTTGTGAAACAATATGCGCGTGTCAGAATTGCGGAGTTGCGCTTTACGCCGGTAACCTGGTATCATACAGATATGCAATTCCAGGTTCACACGCAATTTACATTACGATACGACACGCTTGAGATGCGCTGATTTTATTTACCACTCAAACATTGTTCCCCGAGCTACAGTACACGTTTTAAGGACCTCTTAAAAGTACATTACTTTTATACAAAATATACTTCAAACTGTGGTTTTGAAATAACGATTTTGTCAAGTTACACATCATAACTGTTATAATAAAATCTAAATGTATACCACATTTAATGTAATTTTAAATTGTGTAATTTAGCATGTTAAACAGTTGTTTTTTTTAGGAGAAAACTGTGTTTATGAGCATGAAGGATCATTATTATACGTGTGGGAAAACATCAAATACGCACTAATTTAAGTTTTATAGACGCTTAAATAGTCAGATTTTAGTCAAAATAATTAGCAATACGTGGTTGCACGCCTTTTTTGTCTACTGTTTTCCTTTAAAATGAAATAGATTTAAAATCATTATGATAATTATTACTATTGGCTGAGTAATACATTTTCATCCGATATTTATGACGGGTTTTAACGTCTTTCAAAATGTTATACTCGAGAACAGTTTGACAGTATATTATTGTTTGTTTTCATAAACCATTCCTACTGTTCTGGTTAAGCAATTTACTTGCTTTTTGTAATGGAATTGAAATTAAAACGAATGAGCCCTAAACCAGTAAAAGAAATTCCAAGAGCGGATATCCGTTGGTATATAATAATATTTTGTTGACATAGAAATGGGTGGCGTATTTGAATGTATTGCAAACACTCTATTGTTGTGTTTGATATTATTTATTATAGAACTGAAGATATTTTAACATTCATGTGCAGGCCCGTGCCCATAGGGCTACGCATAGCTACGCGCATGACCTGGAGTTTCGATAAGCGATTTTGTAATTTTGCCGTTATTTGGCGGGTTAGTTTCTTTAATGAAATGTATTGAAAACGAATCAGGCTATTCACGTTAGGAAATGTAATCAAATTATATAGTGTAATTCTGACATTATTTGTTTATGTCTGTTAAAAACGTTATGTTGGGTATCAGTACGATTCAAAGGGAAATTGGTTGTAATGCAGTATGCAATGTCAGTATCATCTTAAGCTGAAACAATACATACGGAAACAACAGTGTATACCTGATACTTTAAAAAGTCCCCTCACACCCCACCCAAACCCCCATCACACACACACATTTCTAGGCGGGTTTCATCATTTTAAGTCACACTGACACAGCGTTATTGCCGTTATTTTAAGAGCAAGCGCACTCCGTGGCAAGAATCAACCATTCCATGGATATGGTCAAGAATGTGGTTGCGCTTCTTAATCCTGTACAAACGACAGTAATAAAAGCAGATCTTAAATTCCGATATTTGCATTGGCAAAATATTCAGTGGTAATTTTTATTATAATGGAATGATTGCACATCGAAATGGCAATTTTGAAGGTACTATGTAATGTACTGAAATACAATGCGTGAATTAAACATACAACACATGTTTATAGCCTACACAATTACATACATGAAAGTATGAAGATAGTGAGAACATGAAGACTTATCCATATTAAACAAATAAACTTACAATTACATCATATCAGATTTACTGAGAAGCACATTATTTCAAAATCGCTACAATGAAAAATAAGAATTTAACATCAGGAAATCCTTTATGTACTATTTCTTAATTTGAGAGCATAGAATATAAATTTCGCTAAGTTTACAACTGTACATTTTGACTTTGATGTCATAAGCGAATCAAACTTGTTCAAATTTGGCAATAATAAGGTTTAAGATATGTATGTCTTAATTCTCTATAAATTGGACAAACAAGCAAAAAGTGGTATTCGTTTTCAATAAAATTCATATTGCAAAATCGGCATTTTCTTTCATCCCCATGAATATTTTCATATCTTCCGCTTTCTATGGCGAGGTTATGCGAAGACAATCTAAATCTGCAAACTTCGGAGCTATTCTATTATTTTTTTTCTCCATATCAATATCTAAATAATGTTCCAAGTTAAAATCGTGCTTAAAACGACAGTAAGTAACAAGTCTGTTAGAATTATTTATATTTGCATACCAGCTTTGATGATACATGTCTAATATTCTTTGTCGGATGAGTTCATAGTTAATGTGTTCTATATCATATTGATTTAACCAAATATTTGTCATACCTAACGTCTTCAATATTGATTTTATTTGGAATGCCCAATTTGACCCGTTATATGATATATTATTGTCTACGTCGCTTTTTTGTAATTTAAATATTTTCTTAGCAATACTGTTATCTCCTAATTTCAATAATTTACGATATATTAGGTTTTCTCTTTATATAGAGCGGAACTCTACCTAGTTCACCATATAAACCTGTAAGATTTGTCGACCGTTTTACAGATAAAATCTTCCTGCAAAATTTTGTATGTATAAGTTCGACGTCTTTTGCACCATGTGATCCCCAAACTTCCGAACTATAATTTAATACAGACGCCACTAAAGTGTCAAACAGCTTGCATTTCTCAGAAATGGGTAATTCTATTCGATTAAAAACAGAGAAAAGATTTGCAGTGCAAACGCTACATGTTGTGCCAATCTTTTTTTGCGTTCTAAACCAATTACCGTTTTTAAAAAAGTGAATCCCAAGATATTTAAAGGAATTAACTATTTCTAATGTTATATTATTTAGTATGACCTCATATGTAGTGTGACGACCTTTTTCAAAGATCATTTTTTTTGTTTTTGCTGTATTTATTTTCAGATCCCATGTATGACAATATGATTCTATATCGTTCAACATAGACTGTAACGTATCGGGAGATAAAGCAAAGACTACTGCATCGTCCGCGTAAAGAGGCATGAATATTTTAAGATCATCTATCGTAAAAATGTCTTCTAAATTGATACAATATCGTTTATAAACATCATAAACATCAGAGGAGAGCTCGGATCTCCTTGTGTGATCACAAATTCTTAAGCAGACTTATATCGTATACATGACTTTACCACAGTGTACATATATTTAATGGCATTTACAATTTTAAGACATACATTTTGGACTAAAAGCTATGCCATGTATTATTTAATTAATCTCTTTAAAATAGCAAATAAACTTGATAAAGAGAATAAATAAAAGCTCATTTACAGTTTGTAGGTACATGTTACTGGTGAATTCTTGATCTTAAGTACCTAATCATTACTATACCTTGTAATTACTCACCCGTAAATAAGAAAGTTCATGTATATATGTATCTAATCATAATCATATGCTGCTTGTTATTTGCTTGTATATATTGTGTGCTCATGTTCATATGCTCTCCATATGGAGGTAATAAAGAATAAAATCAAATCTACAGTAGATTTACACTTTTGAATTCACAACTGGTTTTGCGATATCGTATCGTATTTGTCTGACTATATAGTTACACGATTAAGTAAAATTTGTGAATTATTTTTCCCAATACATTTATAAGTGTGATTCCCTATAATTGTTTGCATCTCATTATTTCCATTTTAAAGGCTGGAATGATAATTCCTTCACCCATGTTACAGGGTATTCACGTTATTTAACAGACGATTATAGTAGTTTTAATAGAAATTGTGAGATTATATCATA